>VXBP01006869.1:621827-678748 GCA_013400115.1 Rhinopomastus cyanomelas | reverse complement strand
CAGAGGCGAGGTCGGTCATGACTTAATCCTGGGCGGGGGGGCGGCGGGACTGCAAGTCCCATGGTGCTCTGGGGCGCGGGGAGGGGCGCGGGCAGGAGGCGGGCGGAGGATTGTCCCGGTAAATAGAGCCGGGGGAAGCATGAAACTGGTGAGTGCGTGAGGATGGGGGCGCGGCTGGGCTCCCCGGGGTTGGGGGAGCTCCTGAGGGCTTCGAGGGGAGCGGGTGGACCTGGGAGGATGGGTATCCTTGAGCGAGTTGGGGTGCGATTATGTGGGAGTTTAAGGGGGCAGTAGAGGCCCTGAGGGGGTCAGAGGCGGCTCTGAGGGAATGAGGGGCAGCTCTGAGGGGTGGGGGAAAGTTCTGAAGGGTGGTGGTTAGCCTTGTAGGGGTAGGCAGCCTTGAGGGGGTGATAGGCAACTCTGGGATGTGAGGGGCGCCTCTGAGGGGTGAGGGGACGGGAATGGGTGCAGGTCCCCTGGCTCCTTTCCGGCCTTCTGCCTCCAGCCCTGGGATTTTAGATCGGGTAAAGCAGGGATGGGAGTCACCGAATTGTTCAGGCTGGAAAAGACCGGTAAGATCATTTGGTCCAACCATTAATTCAGCACTGCCAGGTTACCGCTAACCCGGCTTTTCATCCCCTCCAGGGGCTGGGACTCCAGCGCTGCCCTGGGCAGCCTGGGTCAGGCCTTTACAGCCCGTTTGGAGGAGGAATTGTTCCTCATGGCCAACCTAAACCTCCCCTGGTGCAACTTTATGGAGGAAGTTTTTTTTCTGTGCACTTTTCTCTCCCTTCGTGTCCTTAAACTGGAGTCATTCCACAGGTGGTGTCCCTGCACCTGTGACTTGTGCAGGGTTGCTCTAGGAATGTTAATAAATCCCCTATGATTTGTAATAAAATCATGTGATGTTAATGCAGATTGTTACCAGTGAGAAAATCAGTCTGTAATAGTTATGTTGATGTGCTCTGTGCTTCTCAAATATTTTGGTTCTGATGTTGCCATCTAAAGGAAAAGTTGTCAGAAAATACATCAACCATATTACTGATTTCCATCTTACCAGTTGTTTAAGTTTTCCACAGACCATAGATGCAACCACTGCTTTTAGTTTCCAGGACGAGTTTTTGTTGCATGTATTTCTTCACTGTTAGAGTGGTGAGGCACTGCAACAGATTGCTTGGGGGGCTGTGAATGCTCCATCCCTGGAGGTGTTCACAGCCGAGTTGGATGGGCCTTTGGGCAGCCTGATCTGGTGGGAGGTGTGCCTGCCCATGGCAGGGTGGTGGAACTGAATGCTCTTTAAGGCCCCTTCCAGCCTAAACCATCCTACGATTCTATGGTAATACAGTGCAACTACTTGTCTTCTAAAATAGCTAAGTGTAAGGTTTGATTTGTTGAACCTGAAGTTACACTGCTTTTAAACGTCTCTCAGTTTTGAAACTGAGCAGTTTGTCTGGAGGAAGGTTGGTAGAAGTCAACTTGGATTCCGGGCTGCAGTGAGTCACTGTACTGCAACCGCGTAAAATTAATTCACTGGGCAGGTGGTCAAAGAGCTTGATCCTGCCTAATCTTACGTATGTGATTTAAGACTCCTTGTGTGCATGAATGAATACTGTGTGTAGGTCAAACTGCAAAGCCAAGCACTTGTGGATGTGGTGATAGAGGCTGAAACAATGCAGTGGCAGGGAGGTAAACTGAGAGACCTTTAACTGAAGATGGCAGTGGAGATGTCTCTTTCTTTTAATGTCTGTAGTAACTTCCATGGGGTCAAGACAGGGAAAGTGCTGGTAGGGGGAGAGGGGGAAGTACAAGCTGTCTGAAATCTGTATTATAGCGTTTTTAGGCCTGTGCATAAATTTGCAGCCTGGAGATTGTAAGACCAGATTCTGCTTACTATGTTTATCTGATGTTCAGATCTCGAGTGTTTAAGGGGAGACGTTGGATGCTGTTTCATCCTCTTTCCTCATATGCTTGGGTTGAATTTGGAAGAACAAGATAGGGACTTATAAAATCAACATGAATATGTTCCTGTGAGACTTGGTCTAGGTGGTCCTGCTCTGGCAGGGGGATTGGACAAGATGATCTTTCAAGGTCCTTTCAAATCCCTAATGTGCTGTGATTCTGTGACTTGATTCAGAATCCAGTGCAAGCTTCAGACCCCTGCAAATCTGAATGTGCCTCTGGTCCAGGCAAATCCAGTTGCTGATGTCCCCCCCAGATTTTAAGCCAGCATGTGTTATTAATCCTGGAAGAATGCACTGCAGCATTTGTTGAAATTCAGAGCCCTGGCTTTAACCTGCAGGATTTTGAATGTTTTGGAGCTGCTAGCATGAGGCATCGTTCCTTTTCTCTGTCACATTGCCATCCATGAGATCACCAGAGACACTCCGTGCTGGCGAGTGCTCAGCATGAACCAGATGTCTGCTGAGAACCTGAGTCTCTGAGCGCCTTAGCATCTGGAATTGGCCCCTCATTTTGATCTCCGTGCCCCGCTCTGTCAAACACTCATCCAATTTACTAAACCTGCCAAGGAAGTTGTGAGCCGAGGTGGCCGTACTCGTGTCTTTTGTATGGCTTGTGCCTTTGTTGCTGACTGTTTTTCAGTTAGATGGGGCATCTAGTGCATCACCGGCAAAATCACGTAACAAAAATGACTTGAATCCTGGTCCAGTCAGGAGTATTTGTGACTTGCATTTCTGGGTTCATTTTGAACAATAACAGGTATGAGCTGGGTGGAAGTTAGTCACGTTTATAGCCTGTATGGAGACGACATGTGTAGTGCAAACACCAGGATTCTTGGATTCCTCGTCTAAAATTCTAAGAGAGCTGCAGGCCCAGAGATGTCAGCTGTGTGAATAGCTGTATGGCACCTATGAATTGTTTGGGGGTTTTGTGTCACTTTGCTTGAATTTGGTAGAAAGAATCCATTGACTCCCAGCAATCCATTTACCACAGTGTGACAGCCATAGATATAGATTATTTTTGATGCTTTTAAAGAAGGAAAAAAGGCAGATTTTCCAGTTAGCTGGTAGATGTCAGGGTCATGATCCTATTCATGATTTTTTTAAAAAGGCAAGGAAGCATTTTGCTGATAAAAGTGGTGACATTTCTTTGCCTTTTTTAATTACCAGTAGTTTTAAAGCTACAAAAGTAGTTCTGATCTTACTTTTTTCCCCTTCGTTTCTTTCTCCGTACTTGGATTTATAGCTTCAGTTGTCAGTGTTCTGGTCTGGTGAGAACTTAATTTCACCGATGTGTTTTACGTTTGCGAATAAAACAAGTGAACTCCTTGCTTGTGTACTCACTTCTTCACCGGCCTGGCTTTGCTCATATTTAAACTTTGCCAACAGCAGGCAAGACCTAGCATTGCTCCTCAGTAATTAAGGCTCTGTGAGTTTAAAACAAAAGTCTTTGTGATATTTTTAATTTAATATTTGAGCCTTGGAAGCTTTTTAATATTTCAGTGTAATTTAAACATAATTTTCAGCAAGTTTCTGATGAATGTATGTAAATAGACTCCTTGGGGGTTGTTAATCCAGACTGTTGCAGTCCTGTGTTAAAATATTGTAAGCAAAGGTAGAAAATGAAATTATTAATCTGCCTTCTTCCCTCTTTGTGAAGAATTGGAAGCAAGTGTGAGATAGAAACGACTTTGAAAATGACTGAATCTGTTTTTACTGTGCTGTGTGGCCAAATGCAGCTGGTATTTTTCATCTTAATTGACCAAAACTTGAATTTAAAAGCTAAAGTTCAGCCGCCTGAGAATTGCTTTGCTGCCAGATGCCCAAACTTTGGAGAAGCAGAATCTCCTGTTCTTGCAGTCTCCTTGCTGAGGCAGTCACCCTCTGTCCAGACATTTACCTTTCTATTCCCCCTTTTTAAAGCTGGCATTTTTATTCATCTCTCTTCTTATTCCAAACTTGGGCTGATTTAGGCAGTTTTCTGAAGAAAGTGAAACTTGTCCTCCTACAGGGATTCAGTCCCTCTCTTTCCCCAAGTAGGTTTCAAATTTGCTGGCCAAGTTTTGCCAGTGGCATTGAGTTTTGAAAGAACTGTATTTTGGGGGGTTTGGGGACAATGGGTAGTTGTTAGAAAAGAGATTTTATGTGTGTCCTAGATTGGAGATTGGCCATCATGATCAGAAAAGCTTGTCTGAAGATCAGCTGCTTACCACGCTGACTTGAGGGGATCTCTATGAGCAGACACTGCTGTGGGACACAGCCTCATAGGAATTTGGGTTTATTCTGGCATGCGTGAAACTACCTGTTGAAACCCAGGGGGGAAAGGCAGGCTTTGGTGTTGAGGGTGTGCAGGTTGTTGGTGAAGATCACGTGTAATCCATCCTTGCGGTGTTCTTTCAGTACTGCCTGTCGGGACATCCAACCTTGCCATGCAACGTCCTCAAGTTCAAATCCACCACCATCATGTTGGATTGTGGACTAGATATGACATCCACCCTAAATTTCCTCCCATTGCCACTGGTTCAGAGGTAAGTTCTGTGGCCTGTGAGCACCTTCTGTCTTCTCGGGTTGCAGTGGTGTACTGGAAGGAGGGGAGGGATGAGCGCAAATGAACAGCATCATCTGGTATCATAAATAGACTTTGTTCACTTAAAAATTCTCTTTATCAAAATAACGTCCTTTGGCTCAGTAGACGGAAGACATTTTATGGATTTATTGATTGGTTTTTCCAGATAATTTATTCTAAGCTTCAGTAAAGTATTGCTGCAACTGCTCAGCACAAGTGAGGTCACATATCTGTCATCCTTCTGGCTTCTCCATGCAAGATGAGATAAATGGGTAACTGAGATGGAGTGCTTGGAGCCCAGCAAGTCCTGTCTAACCACCCTCTTCTCAGGCCTTCCTCCAGAGCTGAGAGTAACGCGGAGTAAAGGAGCACTTAGCAGTTCTCCTTAGTGGACTTGGTGGTGTGATTGTTCCCTTTTAAAAATGAAATAAATAGAAGGGCAGTGCAACTGGGCACGGGAATAGAGCAGCAGTGAAACAAATCATGGATGTAGAGTCTACAACTAGAGAGTCCCGTTCCGTGCCCCAACCACAAAGTTGTACTTTCCTAGGTTTTTGCGTGAATGTCATGGGTTGAGGCTGGGTCAGTCACTAGATAAATGACAGATGCTCTCCATTAGCCCTTCTCCCTCCCCAAAGGGGAAGGAGAAAGGGAGTAAGGCAGAGAGACTTATGGCTTGGAAAAGAAAAACAGAACTGCTTTAACGAAAACAATGATAATATGAATTATATACAAAACCAACACCAACCCCAAATCCCCTGCTGGCAATTACATCACTGTCAGCACTGATGCAGATACTGGGCAAGTCCCAGACTGGACTCAGCAGCAGATGGGAACTGGATTCAGAAATGTACAGACTGGGATCAAGGGCAGAATGGACAGAGTCCTCCTCAGATGCCAGCCATCGAAGAAGAGGACTTGACTCTTGTGGTCCCTCAGCTTTATACCCAGCGTGGCAACTATGGGATGGCATACCCTGTTGGTCAGTGTAGGGCTACCAGTCCTGTCTGCTTCTCCCTGCAAGTGCAGCCTCTTGGTTTCTGCACCCTAGTGTGGCACACAGGATTCAGCAGTGACCTTGGTTCTCACAGGAGAAAGTCTAAACAAGAGCTTTTCTGCATCCTAGTCCTAAATGCCCTGGTTTAGAACTGTAATCATCAAGTGTTATCACTTGTAGAAGCAGCCACTGTCTGCACAAATACGATGTTGACTGCAGAAAGTGCAGTTTAGTTAGAAGAGGCAGACCTGAAAAATAAAATCGCTGAATATTCTAACTGAAACCAGGGCATTGAATTCAGGTGTTCACTTAGGGTGACTTCTGTCTTGAATAAGTGGAATAAAATACAAAAATAAGAGGCTGGAAAGGTGGGAATGACTACCTCTGTGATGGGAAGCAGCAGGAATTTTTGGAAAAGCCATTTAGTGGCTTTGATCCGTGAAGAAAAAAGTGAGGATTGTTCTGGGTTCAGGAGAGGCTTCCATTGTGAAAGGCAGTTTCCTAAGTGATCTAAGGAGGTTAAGGCAGTTTGCCCAGCACTTCCTGTGTTTTGTTATTTTTTGGAGAGGAAAAGAATAGACAACGTGTGCATTGTTCTGCAGGAATGTGGACTTCAAGATCTGCTGGAGAGTGAGCAACAGATGCATTCTCCTGGATCAGTATGAGAGTCAATTTTTGTCCCATCCCATCACACAACTGCAAAATAGAGCCTTTAGAGGCAGAAGTAGATTTTGAAAGAATCCAGAAAACTTGGGAAGTCCAGGTAAAGACAGAATGGCCTCCTACCCCCAAGGAAAAAGAAACTAGAGAGAGGACAAAGTAGCTAAATTAGGTGATAACGATTTAAGAGGTTCTTTAGAACCGAAGGCATCTGCACTCCCAGGGGGTGTGCCAGCTTTGCCTGCTGATAGCAGACCCTGGGAACGAACAGCCAAATTGCAGGTCACAACCTGGAATTCCCCAGGTACTTCCAGAATGTCTGCACTAAAATGGCTCAGACTCAATAGGAAAGGATGTCGGATCTGACCCCTGATGGCCCAGTGGAATTGGTGCAAACTGTTGGATTTAAATCCAATCAATCCTGTTGGAAAGGTGATTGAACAGCCCTTACAGCAAGGATTGTCCTAGGCACGTGGTCTTGGGCAAGTAATTGATCCCTTCAGTACTTTAGGAAACAGATGTCCTGCAGGGAGATGTGGAGATGAAACTTGAGGAGGAATGTGGCTGCCACTAAAACGTCCTTATTTCTCTACAGTATTGATAGCTGTACCGTTACATACCAGGTCTCCATCCGTTACCATGATGTCTAAATACCTCTGAAATTCAAATGTGTGCTGTCAACATAGCACAGCCAGGCTGCCAGCTGGATATCCTCTCAGAACCAGTTGTACTGCCTTTTGCAGCTGAATGGACCCATGTGAGAGAAACTGGGTCTGGTGCAGCTCAGTTGGTAGAGCATGGGACTCGGAATTCCTGGGGTCATGGGTTTGAGCCTTGTCCATGTAGGACATCTTGAGACAGTACTGTAGACTTACCCTGCTCTGGCTTGGATGATCTTTCGAGGTCCCTTCCACCCTGTAACATTCTGTGATTCTGTGAAGCTGTGCTTCTCTCTGCTGTCTTTAAACCAGAGGTTCTCAAAGTATGAGCCATAAACCACTTAGATTCTACAAATCTCACTATGTGGTCTGCAAAGGTGCCCTAATTTTTACCTCTGTGGAGCGTAAAGGTTTGATATTACAGAGGGTCTTTGCTATGCAGCTAAATCCTGTGTCATACTTGCCATGGGACCTTCCTTGAGCAAACGTGCTTTAATCTAGAAGAGAGGAAAATGCTGTAGTGCTTAACAACACTTAAAGGGACTGGTTTTTAGAGTTCTTTGCTCTTCAGAAAAAGAGCCAAACCCTGTCAGAAGGTATTTAGTTTCCACCTTGGTGTGGAAATGGCAGTCCTTGTTCTCACCAGCCCACAGAGCATGTGCAAGGTTCCTGCAGATGCCAAACACTCTATGCCAGTTCATGTACTTTAAAGGAGGTTGGTCAACTGGAATTTTCTCCCCTGCACCAAAGTCAAATGCAAAACGGTAAAATGAATGTGTGGGAAGCTCTTAACCTTTCCTGTCTAGCCATGACACACTTGCTCACATTATTTATGGGACAGTTCTAGCTATTTTGGATTAATCAATCACTATTACGATGTCAAAACCATGTCGGCAGGAGCTGTGTTACTACCTGGCTTCAAGGTAAGGAGTCCTTTCTGTCCTGTGTTGCCTACTCCACTTTAGCCCACACACACAAGACCTAGCAGCTAATTTTGCCTCTCTTGACAAGACTCTATGGTCTTCAGTGGATGCCAGGTTTAGTGGAAGTCAATAGTGCTTGTTCATCATGAGTGAAGCAAACCACATACCAGGCTCAATTAGGAGGAGTAATCTTTTAAAGGAAAGTTTATTGTGCTCTGCCTTTAGCTGGTGAAACCACAAATGGATCTGGGTTTGGATTCCCATTTGAAGAGGGATGCTGAGAAACTGGAGAGGGTGTTCGGGAGGGCTTGAAGATAGTCAGGGAGCCCTTGACTTCATGGACAGGTTGAGTGAGCTGGACTTGTTCAGTCTGGCAGAGAGGTGGCTAAACTTGACAGCTCACAGCCACTGACATCTGCTTGAAAGGAAGTCAGAAAAGCAACAGACCCAAACTCTTCTTGACAGTGGCAGGCAGTGTAAGGGGCTAGGGGCCACAGATAGTCTCTTGGGAGGTTCAGGTTGGACATTAGCATCCCAGTGATTACATTCTTAGCACTTTCACCCATCTCCAGAGAGGCACTAGAATCTCGTGCTGCAGGGATTTGCAAGACCCAGCTGGTCAAAGCTCTGGCTGACGTGAGCTAGTGCTGAGACTAGAGACCTCCAGATGTCCCTCCCTACCAAGGTGCCTGTCATCTCCTCCCTTACCTGTCAAAGTTGTGGCAGAGTGGTTAGATCTTGCTTTTTCCTTAGCTGTTCAGGTTCCTCTGCACCAGTTTTACTCAGCCCCTTCAGTCTCCAAAATACTGCTCTGAAAATGTGCTCTTCAGTGTGTCAGTGGGGAGCCACCTCATCTTTTCTATCATCAGACTTCTTCAGACCTACTCTTCATCCTCAAAAGAAGGTTGCGCTTCTCTGACATTGCTTCTCAATGACGTATCCTTCTGCTCTTACCTCCCCGAGTCGTAGATCCCCCCCCTCTCCTTGTGACTTTCTGGAGTGCCAGTCAGGATTTGTTCTTCTGTATGGATGTTAGTGTGAGCAGAGCATTCCTCTGAGCCCTTGAACTGCTTCCTGTTTTCAAGCTCTTAAATTCAAAAGCCCTTATAGCATGTAAGCATACCTGTCTGTGGAGCTCCGCATGCGACACTTCGAGATTCATTGCCACCAGGTTTGCAAGCTCTGTCTCCAGATCTGAGACTGATGCAGGGCTTTGTTCCAGGCAGATTCAATTAGCTGCTTTCCTCAACTTTTGATTTCTGTAGATCTGCTTGAATCTGGGCAGAGAGTGGTTTTAAAGCTAAGGTGTAGGCTCACACAGAAATCAGATGTCACTGCACATTGTGACCAAGTCTGAGTTGTGGCAGCCAGAAATGCTGCAGCACTTACAGGTGTAAACTCAGGGTTACAACATCCACCCGCAAGCTTCTTTATTAACGGTTGAAGCAATTTTAAAAGGGGCCCTGTGGCACCAGACCTGCCAGCTAAAAACACAGAGGCTGCAGTGGAAGTCCTTCCAGCACAGGTAAATGCCCTGCACAGCTCTTGGCCTTCAGGGTGAGGCCGAAGCGTGAAGCCATGGTTTATGTGCATATAAAGTGGCAGCCTCTGTGTCTGTAAATGGCTTTGTCTGGAGCATCAGTCTTTTCCTGCCATAGCTAATAGGGGTCTTTGTCTGTTGTCTTCTGTCCCAGAACAGTTTTACAGGGCTTCTGTATTGTTTCAGGCACAGAGTCTGTGGCTGCCCTAACTCTTCTGGTTATGCAGCGAGTGACTGTAGTCAAAGTCCCTGCGCATGTCGACCTCTTACTCATTTTACCTCTGAGTGTCACAGCCATGGTTTGTGAAAGTCACTTGGGTGGACACTCAAACAGGTGGAACTGTCCATTTCATTGCCATTTTTAGCTCTGGGAGACCCACATGGTTTTCTCTGCCTGCGTGACACCAAAGAGGTGGTCTGCTTTCGCGACTGACAGCGCTGTCATTCGTATCACAGTGATGTTTTCTCTCTTTCCGCAGCCCCAGGCTGTCCAGACTTCCTGGTTGGGTTTTGAAAGATGGAAGCACCTTTCTGGACAAGGTATGATACTTGGATTGGTTATAATTGTCTTGCCCTGAGAAAAAGCAACCTGACAGGTTAGGAGCTTGCGCTGCAGGAGCAGTCCTGCCGTGCTGACTCATCGCAAAGGCTTCCGTGCGCACCCTGAACCAGCCACCATGTCCTTGCAGAGCAGAAACAAATGCTGATAGTAACTCTGAGGCTTTCAGTCTTCAGAGGCAGCCTTGCTGTTCAAAAAATCCTCTTAAAATGCAGAAATCCTCACTATGAATATTGTCTTATTTCATGGAGCTCCCTAAATAATAGTGCTTTGCCTTCTTAGAGAGCCTTTTATTCACCAGTCTCACTTGGTGACACTGAAGCTTCATAGCATGCTTATAAATGAGGTTGGTATCAGACCCTTTTTTTTAGGCAGGGGCAAGTGAATGGTTTGCCCATGGGAGGTCTCTTACAGAGGAAAAGCGTGTCTTTGGCCTCTGAAATCAATACGTGTTCTGCTGCTGCACATAGCAGGGAGGATATTCTTTCCAGCCTCCTAATTCTAAGACACAGGACTCACTCAGCTACATGAGAGACAGACAGTTTTCCCTTTTTTCTGTCCCCCTTTTTCATTACATTAGTTTTGTTGGCAGAATTTATCTGGGGCTTCAACCAAAACCAGGCACTGCAGCGTCCAGCGTGATCCGCCGTGAGGGAACAATGAAGGCAAAAATATGTCAGATGTTAGTAAAATAGGCAGATCCATTTCAAACGTGTGCAGTGATAGGTGTCGGTGGAGAAAATACTGTTTTAATAGACTCTTCTCTGACCATGTGAACATTAAAGGAAAACAGTAATAATAGTTGCTTTTGTAGGGGACTTTGAGGTGGACAGAATGGTTTGATCTGATTTTTACAGGCACGGGAGCAAAGATCATAGATTAAAGACTGATTTTTCTTCTCATTGGAGACAAAAGAAACTGTGCAGGCAGCATTTCTGCTAATAAAATAGTAGCAACTCTTTTGAGGGCAGTGGCTAACTGGCAGTCGCCGAGCTGCAGAGGCGCAGGGACAGGAATGGAGTCGCTGGGTTTGAATTCCCTGCAGTTTGTTTTTCCTGAGATCCCCAACATCGGTCCCGGAGCTTTGGAATCTGTTCTGCGCTGTTCCTGTAGGTTTGCAGGGGCTGTAGTTGCATTGCTGTGGTGCTGTTGCAGCGTGTGCTCAGGAGAAAGCTCTGACTGCATGCAGTGTCAATGGAAATGGTGTGTTAAAAATTCAGAGGCAGCATCTCTTACCTTCACCTTGACCACCGCAGCTGCTTGGCGTGGTAAATTCTTTGACCCATGCTGGAAGAAGGCAAGGGAAGGAGTCAAAAGGGGGATGTTTTATCGTGTCGGGTGGACATTCTTGTTACAGTCCTCTCTGGATGACAGTTATAAAACCGAAGTCCTGGAGAGGCTTTGAAATTTCCTGCGATCTAGTTTTAATCACTTTGAACTCCCTCGAGATGAGGTGAGGAGACTTCTGCCTCTAGATGTAATTGCTCGTTCGTTATGAGTTGGCAGGTGCACGGTAATTATTAAGAATTAGATTCAGTCTTTAATCCTGTCAGTCTGAAGCTGACTGAGACCACTCACTTGGGACAAGCAAGGAAGCATTCGCAGGAGAGGGTGGGAGTGGGTGCTTGGTAGCCCGTGAGGTGTGTTAGGAGTGAAGGTGGGAATGTTTTTGTTCAGCACACAATCCTGAAGGATGTGACTCTTCACGTGACAAGGATTTTTTGGATCAGCCTTGAAAAAAGAGGAATTAAACAAAGGACTAGAGATCCAAAGTGCCACATGGAGGTTACATCCCCAAAAGATGCTCTGAGTCAGTGGTTAAGATTATATTCTGCTCCTAAGAAGACAGAAAAGGTTTGATGTTCTTTGGAACCAAAACTAAACTCCAAACTTGTGAAGCAGCCAGGCCCTGTAACGGTGCTCCACACAGCTTCCAGGTCAGGAGCAGCAGCAGTTCTGAGATGAGTGGTCTTCCCGACCCACTTTCCAGTTCATACCTCTAATTCTGGTGGACAAAGTCAACTTGCATTGTTGCAGATTCCCCAGCCAGTGCATCTGCAGTTGGAAAAGCAGATGCTTCATGGGACAGCACCTCCTCCATGACCCCACCACAACCAACTGGTGGTTACCAGGGCCTCTTTCCTCATCTACCAAGGTTCTCTCTCTGTTCCTACAACAAAGAATCTGATCCCTTCCTGTACCAAGCAGCCTCATCTTGCATGAAAGCAGGTTTAGCACATCTTCTCACAGTAAATTGTATCTAGGAAGGGGATAAGTGTAATGTGGTGATGGGATGAAAGTGACCTCTGATAAAGAAAAGCTTTGAAAATGCACTGGAGTAACTTTGCATCCTGTTTTTGTGCCCTGTTGTGCTTTTCTTACAGGAACTAAAGGAGTGCTCTGGTCATGTCTTTGTAGACTCTGTGCCTGAGTTCTGTTTACCAGAGGTAAGTAGGTTCACAGCCTCACTGAAAAGTCTTGGTTCCATTCAATCACGTGGGAGAGACTTGCTGAATTATTGCTGCCAGGTTCATACTGAGGTATTAGGACTCAGGAAATCCTGCTCACACCTCTGTGTTGTTAGGGTACCTACGACACTGGAAGCAAAGTGGAAATAGGGAATGGTTTGGGAGATGTGGCTGCCCGTGGGGGTTGTGGAGTAGTCTTCTCTGAAGACATGGGTATGTTCCTGTGTGACTTGAACTAGGTGATCCTGCAGTGGTGAGGGCATTGGACTAGACGATCTTTCCGGGTCCCTTCAATCCCTAATGTTCTGTGGTGTGGGAGGTCTCCTTGAGCAGATCAGTATCTCAAAGAAGAATAAGGCTTAACTGACCCCTTTTTATGGCCCTTCCAAAGACAACATGGCAGCGCCAGACTCGGTTATGACAGGATGCATGTGCTGATCTAGATAAGAGCAGTGAAAGAAGATGAGGAAGGCTGCTTGTCCCTCACCACAGATGCTGACCTGCCTAGTGGAGCTCACCTGAGGAGCCAACCGTTTGGTCAAGGCACTGTGTGATTCTGCTGGCCTGCAGTCAGACGTGCTGTTCTGCCGGCAGCAAGTTGAGCTTGGATAGTTCTGCTGCGTTCCTAGCTATTCATCACTGCCGCTGTACCTCGGTAGCCACTGATGGATCTGCTCGGGGCTGCTCCTCATGCTGCTTTGCTTTTTTCCTGAGAGTACCAGGGTTTAAAAAAAAGAAAAGCAAGCAGGACTATTGAAAAAGTTTGAATTAACTGGGCCTGACTGCTCAGGTGAACAGTGAGCACGGGAGAGCTGGAGAAGAAAGCTGAGCAGGGGGTGGTGGGGGTGAAAGAAGGGGAATAGTACCCTCTCCCCTCAGCTGTGTTCAGACCGCGATAACATCGGCTCTCCCATTTCCCGTTGGGATGTTTTCTCTCTTTCAAAGGCCGAGAGGATTGCTTTTGGACAGAACTTGTGGGGTTTTTTTTTTCTTTTCTGCCTGGCCCTGTTGACAAGAAGTGGTTGTCACATTGCTGGGCTGCTGGCAGTGGCATTTTTGTCTGTCAGTTCCAGGAAACTCACCTCTTGCAGCTTCTGACTCTGTCCTCCTGGTTCATCCAAGCAAACAGGCAGCTCTGGTGCTGGTGTTGGCAACTGATGCAACAAGGCTGTTTGCAACTGCTTGTTTTCCATGGCTGCAGTGGATATCATCCGATCACTCCGAAACGCCAGACCTCAAAATCTAATAGTTCTAGGGTTTTGGGAGCCTTCTGGTTTGTGTCCTGTGGAGAGGAGGGCTGTAGAAAGCACCTGTACGTACAGATGTGCAGTTATGGCCCAGATCCCGGGAAGGATGACGAGTTCCCTTGCGAACTGAGGCCACATGCAGGACTGGTGATGACCATCTGCTGGGGTTTAGGGTGCTTTTGCCAGGCTTTCTGCTTATTTCAATCTCTAAATGTGGCTAATGGGGAATTGCTGCTTGAGGACACCCTTGTCATCACTGAACGTGTTCCCCAGAAGTCCATCTTACAGCTACAAGACAGCAGCCAGCTGCACGTGTCACCACTGTGGGGACTTCACAAATGGCTTTTCAAACACTTCGGTTCCCAAAGTTCCCAACAGGTGCCAAGGCTTCTCCACAAGCGCTCGGAACAGATCCTCTGGTGGTCCACAGGTCACATCTCCAGCTTCACAGGCTGCCCTGTCAGAGGAGGGTTTGGACGTCACGGCTAGCTGCGTGCATCAGCAGAGCAGACATGCCACTGGTGCTTGACCACACAGCGTAAGCAGCAGTTTGTGTGAAAGAGGCTTTGTCTTCTTTGTCTTCTTCCACACAACTTCTTTTGAAGAAACTTGTCTGCAAAGGTAGTTAGTGTGAGAAGCACAGGATCACTTCCAGGAACTCCATTGCTGAAGCAAGCCAAGTTTTGAATGGAATCCAGAAGCCACAAGGTGATAAAGAGGCTGTCTGAGCAGCAGAGTGCACTTCCATATGTCAGAGTGCAGGGTGCAGCCCTGTCTTTTGCTTGGCAACCTTCTGGTCTCTCTCACTTCACTTTAAACCTCTTCGGTTCATAGGCACTTTCAGTGAGATGGCCACAAGTCCCAGGGAAGACTTTGGTTTTGTTTTGACACCCTTTTCAGCCTATCAGTAAATGCTTCTGGGATGCTGGGGCTTGGAAAGTGGGAGCCTTTAGCCTCCTGATGGCTCGCTGTGCTGGGATTCAGCTCAGGGCTGTGACTCCCCATTGTATTTCACACGATCTGTGATCCACGGTACACGGTCTAGTTGGAGGCCTGTAGCTCATGGTGTTCCCTGCCGGTCAGGACTGGGTCCAGTGCTGTTCAACGCCTTCATCAGTGACCTGAATGAAGGGATGGAGTGTCCCTCTCTCTGCTGATGATACAGTCCCTGTCTGTGTTGATGACACAGAGCTGGGAGGGGTGGTGACACACCATCAGGCTGTCCCGCTCTTCAGCGAGAGCTGGACAGGCTGGAGAGTTAAGTGGACAGGAACGGAATCAAGTTCAACAAATGCAAGTGTAGGGTCCTGCACCTGGGAAGGAATAATCTCCTGCACAAGTACAGGTAGGGGGCTGACCTGCTGAACAGCAGCTCAGTGGAGGAGGAGCTGGGAGTCCTGCTGGAGAACAGGTTTACCATGACCAAGCAATGTCTCCTTGTGGTCAAAGAGGTCAGTGGTCTCCTGGAGTACATGAGGAGGACTGTGGCCATCTGGTTGGCGGGACTTCTCCCCCTCTACTCTTCCCCAGTAAGGCCACATTTGTGGAGTCCTGTGCCCAGTTCTGGTCTCCACGGTCCAAGGAACTACTGGAGAGAGTCCAGTAGAGGCTACAAAGGTGGTCAGGGTGCTGGAGCAGCTCTGTGCAGAGGAAAGGCTGAAAGCCCTTGGGGGCTGTTTGTCTAGAGGTGAGCAGGCTGAGAGGGGATCTGATCAGTGCTGAACAATAGCCAAGGGTGGCTATTAGAAACGGGGCGAGGGGCAATGGGAGTGAACTGAACATGGGAAGTTCCACCTGGCCATGAGGAGCAACTTTCTGACTTTGAGGGGCATGTACCCGTGGCACAGACTGTCTAGAGAGGCTGTGGATTCTCCTGCTCTGGAGAGATTCCAATCCACTGGGAAACCACCTGGGGCAACCTGCTCTGGATGAACCTGTTCATCCAGGGGGTTGGAGTAGATGATGTCCTGAGTTCCCTTCCAACCCCTCCAGTCCGTGATTGTGTGACGCAGCTGAGAGCTGAGCTGTGGAGGACCAGTGTGGCAGGAGCAGGCTCTCCGATGGCACGAAGTGGGTGTGCTTCTGCCTGGCAAGCTCAGTCGGATGAAAGGGTGCCCTGTCACGAATCCGAGGACGACGTTTCACCTACTGTCCTCAGCCTGGAGGTCGTGCCTCCCGCATCAGCTGTGATCACGGACTGCAGCCGCGAGCGCGTAGCTGTGGGTTAAGCAGCTTGTCACCAGAGCACTGTGTCAGCCCTCTGAAAAGCCGAGTGACCTACTTTCCTGCCTTTTTTTATTCAAATTGCTGGACCAAGCCTTGTAATCAGATAATACGTGCTTGATGAGTGTTGAATTCCATTAGCTGCTCTATAATAACCGAGTTAGAGGTCATATATCGTGTGAATTTCTGGCGTGACAGCACTCATGTTATAGCATTGCCAGTAAATATTTCTAATTAAAATTCCTTTAGCAACGTGTGAAGTCTCCTCGCGCTCTCTGAAGTGCTGCCTTAACTGTCACATCAAAACAAATTGGACCCACCCGCCTCTTTCTCTTGTATCCTATGAATGAGGTTAATCCCCTGCTCCAGAAAATGTGAATGATGAAGATGCCACGCGTTTGGTTTGGAGAAGACTGGAATTATTTTGAGCACATGAATATGTACAACCTGCATTCATCGCTCTTGTTCTCCTGGGGTACAGCAGCAGGTGCCACATACAGAACATGAGGCGCCCTGCTAAATCACCGCTGCCGAAGGTTCGGTGTCTGCGCGGCGCTCCTCCCTGAAGGAGCCCTCGCAGCAGTTCCTTGGTGGAAGTGCAGCAGTGCTCATCCTGCATCTCTTGAGGGCAGCCATTTCCCTGCCTGACACAACCGTGGAACACGCTTTCCTCTTTGGACTGGAGAAGGGAATCGTTTGGGGAGGTTTGTAAAATAAGTGTTGTTTGTTCAAAGGGAGCACGAGCCTGTGCCACAGCTGAGGCAGCCCTCCCCCTTTAAGATAAACCAGTTACACTTCTGCAATATAAAGTTCACAAAACAAACAGTATCTGCTTAAACTGAGAGGGTTTCATGGGGCTTCTCTCTCTTCTCTGTTTTCAGACTGAGCTGCTTGACCTCTCCACAGTAGATGTGATCCTGATCTCAAACTATCACTGCATGATGGCACTGCCCTATATCACCGAGTACACGGGATTCACTGGAACGGTCTATGCCACCGAGCCCACTGTTCAAATTGGCAGGTAAAAGACCTCTTAATATTCTCTAGTCCTCTTTCATCACGGCTGAGGAAAAGGTGTAAAGGACAATGTGGGGAGAGGAGCAGCGTCTAACGTTCCGACGAAGCTCTTAGGCAGTAGCTGAATGCCAGCCAAGTCCTCAGTGCTGCAAATGTGTTAACTCAATGTTTCCCAACTTCTGGAACCATCTGTCTTCAGCATTTACAGCGGGTGCTCTGTGTTGTGTCCAGACAGTAGATGTGGGATAGTAGAACTTGAGGGGACTGGGACGCCTTGAGCAGCAATGACCACATTGCCAACTTCAGATCTTCAAAAACCATGAATCAGCAATCTCTCTGCTCCCCTTACTAGAGGAATCCCTGGTGTTTCCAACCATAGAGGACTTTAAGGATATTGCTTTGTAATTTTGCAGCACTTGATGTTTGTGTAACCGTGCTTTCCTCCACACCACGGAAAGGAGTGTAAGCCTCAAATTCCTGTTCAGGTAACGCAGGCACTGAACTGCCAGGAGAAACACCAAGAAAAACATCACAGTAGCTCAAAACTGTAAGACTTCATGGTGCAGTCCAACACTTCGTGCTGGGTCATCACGTTTGGCATCTTTCCTTACAGCATAGTCTGTTACTGGTTTGGCCCTTGATGAAGTCTAACTGGACTTCACTCGCCACCTCTCCTGCTGAACAGCTGCCATGTTCAATAATGAGAGACCAGATTAGGCCCTGGTGTCTGAACTACTCGGCAAGCGCTTTGGAGCAGGAACTTTGTCTCTTAAAGGTCCTGTGCAAACTTTCCATGCCAGAGTAATTCTCCCTTTGTGTAAAAAACAAACAGAAACCGAAGGCCCTTGCGAGAGAAGGGAGTTGTATAAATATGAGCTGGGATAGTGCTGGCCCACAGCTGAAGGTAACAAGCGTGGCTTTGCTGGAGAGTGTACTGGAGGGTCTCTCCCCACCCCAGGTAATTCCAGATGCTGTTCTTCTCCAGCTAGGCCTGTCACTTCCTACTTTCAAGGGGAACCAAGAGTATAATTACAAACACTGCTTAGTTTGGGGAAGTGAAATCTACTGTGTCGACTTCTAATGCCCCACGGTCTTTTCTGTCTTAAATGCTGGAGGAGAGTTCGCTCTGACAATGTGCTTGACTTCTCCAAGTGATGAGCAGGCGTCAGCCAACGGGGTGTCTTTGTATATTTTGTCTGATTGCCTATGGCAAGCAGTCAGCAACAAAGAAATCCTCTCATGCAGCAGAAGGGAGTTTTGGGAGCTCCTCTTCTCCTGCCACTTTCCACGTAACCCAGTGGGCTGTTGCAAGCAGGTAGAAAACTTGGACTAACTTGAGCTTCACATGCTCGCTGGGGAAGGAAGGAGGGATGGCCTTGGTGAGGGTGATGGCTGCGATGCTTCTGTGGGAAGAACCTCTCATTGAAACTTCCTAGCAGTGTTACCACTTGTGTGATGTTTTGGAAGCGTTGGGACAGAGCTTGGCCGCGTGCAAGGCTGCAGTGCTGACTTAGCCATGACGTCTTTTCAGACTTCTCATGGAAGAACTGGTGAACTCCATTGAACGAGTGCCAAAGGCTCAGTCTGCCTCCATGTGGAAGAACAAGGACGTGCAGAGGTAAGGAACGAGCCGCCCAGAAAGGGGGACTGTCCCAGAACACTTCACCAGAGTCCAGAATCCACTGCGATGATGGGCCAGCTGCCGCCCTTTGAGACTGCTATGACCATTAAGCAAGGGAAAAAGAAGCCCAAGAGGTTGACAGCTGTGACCTCTTGGGCTGGTTCTTTAATGATTTGCATGTTGTCAGTCTTCAAAGAACCACACAAGTGTGATGTGTGCTAAGAGAAAAATGTCACCTCATCCCCTCTCACGTAGTTACGTTCCGTGACGGTAGATAAAACCATTGTACGAAGATCATGGAATCATCATCAGGGATTGGAAGGGACCTCGAAAGATCATCCAGTCCAATCCCCCTGCCACAGCAGGATCACCCAGACCAAGTCACAATCGTGAAAAGTTGTTTAAATTAGTACATTTAATTGTATTGTGTTGGAATAATTTTAAATGATATTTACATTCATATTTGCTGAAATGCTGAGGAAGGCAAGACACAGCTCTTGGAGGTCACTGGTGGCCAACTGCTGCCGTCTCTTAATTTGCAACTATCTGAAAGGACGCTGCGGAGATGTTGGTGCTGGTCTCTTCTCACAGGTCATTAGTGACAGAAGCAGAGGGAAGGGCTTCAGCAGGGGAGGGTTAGACTGGCCATCAGGAGGAAATTCTTCACAGAGAGAGAGGTCAGGCACTGGACTGGGCTGCTCGAAGTGGTGGTTGAGTCCCCGTCCCTCAATGTGTTTGGAAGTCACTTAGATGTGGTGGGATCTGCTTTGATCCTCTAAAGATCCTCTAAAGCAGGAGGATCTGGTTTAGGGGTGAGCTTGTAGAGTAGGGTTGATGGTTGGACACAATGATCCCAGGGGTCTTTTCCAACCTGAATGATTCTGTAATCCTGTAGCCACAGAGCAGGGCTACCTTCCTTCTCTAAAAACAGCAGCAAAGGTAGTTTTTGCTGGCTTTTCAAAGCTGGTAAGTGAACTGAAATCTGAATTTTGAAGTTATTTGGAAACTCCGTCTGTACGTAAAACAGGACACTCAAAACTGAGGTCTTTTACATCTAAAATTGTGAGAGCCTATGTCATCTAAAAATTACCCTTATGCTTTACTAATTGCAGATAATGTTTTCCTTGGAAATAAAACCCGTTTTAGGTGCACAACATGTTCTGAGGAGGAGACAGTTTCGTTTTTAGCACATTTTAAAGATAGGGCTGGTTGATTAGAAAGTTATTTTTAAAGGCTGCTTTGTGCATTTCTAATTGATCTCCCATTTTCTATTCCTAATTCTTAACGTGGCTTGATTTAAAAGTTTGCTAAAAATGAATTATTCCATGCATCATAAAAGCAGTCTTCATCTTCCAGCATCACAAAGCAAAGAAATTAAAAACCCAAATTAACATTTGTTTGGCTCTGTATTGTTCCCCCCCGCTGAGGCTGGGAGCAGTCTTGCTGCAGCACTCTTCTGAGGGAGGCAAGTGAACCACAGATGGAAGACAGAAGCAGTGACAGCACCGCTGATCGCGTTTTGCGCTGCTTGATTTATCCTCCGATCAGAGCAGCGGGTCAGTTTCGTTCTGGAGTCCGCTGTCCTGAGCAGCGCCGCTCCCGAAGCTCACGGTGATGTGAGGAGAGAGGAGGGGAGCGTTATTCTCGTCACACTGCTGCGTGTGTCGGTATGCGTGGTTTGAGGGAGGCTCGTGTATCTTGGGGCTCTTTAACGTCACTTTCCCGGTGGTCGTATTTTAGGGCAAGCGCCGTCTAGCACTTTGTGCGCCGCTGGCTATTCCAGAGGCGAGCGCAGACGGGTGATCTTTGTTCTGATTCCACTGCTGCAGGAGGCTGGAGGCTTTGTGGTTGGAGCAGTATTTCAAACACATTGTTCTGCCTCGTGTTGCTGGGGAAGTAGCCTAATGGTGATAATTTCTTCTTGATATGATCAAGTAGCTGTTTGCAATGGGGTGCCGGGAGGAAGGTGTAAGAGCCAACCCCCTGGGAACAGACAACATCTTGTCCTCCTTGCCAGGACGTGTGTGGGGCACAGAGCACTGCCACAGTAGGGTAAATCCTTGGGAACCTCGGTGAGATGGCTGGTCTTGGAACACTTGCATGGAATGAGAGGATCACAGAGCGGGTTAGGTTGGGAATGATCTTTAAATCATCAACTACAACCATGAATCCAGCACTTCCAGGTCACCACTAAATCATGGCCCTCCAGGGATGCAGACCCAACCACCACCAGGCCTTGGCAGCCTTTCAGGGAAGAAGCTGTTTGTCATGGCCCACCTGAATCTCCCCTGGCACAACCTGAGGCCATGTTATCTTGTCCTGTCACTTCTTCATTGGGAAAAGAAACCAACCCTCACTTTGCTCCAGCCTCCTTTCAGGGAGTTGTTGAGAGTGGGAAGGTCTCCCCTGAGTCTCCTGTTCTCCAGGCTTAACCCTCCCAGTTCCTCAGCCACTCCTCAGAGCACTTGTGCTCCAGACCCTTTACCAGCTTCACTGCCTTCTCTGGAGATGCCCCAGCACATCAGTGTTCTTCTTAGAATGAGAGGCCCACAACTGCACCCAGGATTTGAGGGGTCAGCTCACCAGTGCTGAGTACAGGGGGACAGTCACTGCCCTGGTCCTGCTAGCCACACTGGTACTGATGCAAGCCATGATGCTTTTGACCTTCTTGGCCACCTGGACACGCTGTTTAGTCAACTGTCACTTGCTTTTCTGCTGGGCAGCTTTTCAGACACTCCTTCCACAGCCTGTAGTGTTGCGTGGGGTTGTTGTGACCCGGACAGAGGCAGATGCTGTGCCAGCAGTGATAGCCAGGCCCAGCCCTGCAGCACTGTGTATCGTAACCTCTGTCTCGAGGCCGGTACGAACCCGCGTGGTCTGCGAGCTGGAGCAGGGGACCAAACCTGAATTCCTTCCTGGCGGTGCCCCACTGTGCTCAGAGCTTCCCCTTCAGCTCCCCACTTCCCGAAGACGGGGCTCCCTTCCCCAGCAGACAGTACGCAGGGACTGGGTGTTTGCGGGGTGTTTGACTGGGCTCCCTTCCCCAGCAGACAGTACGCAGGGACTGGGTGTTTGCGGGGTGTTTGACTGGGCTCCCTTCCCCAGCAGACAGTACGCAGGGACTGGGTGTTTGCGGGGTGTTTGACTGGGCTCCCTTCCCCAGCAGACAGTACGCAGGGACTGGGTGTTTGCGGGGTGTTTGACTGGGCTCCCTTCCCCAGCAGACAGTACGCAGGGACTGGGTGTTTGCGGGGTGTTTGACTGGGCTCCCTTCCCCAGCAGACAGTACGCAGGGACTGAGTGTTTGCAGGGTGTTTTGAGACTCTGGTGACAAGTGTTGTGCAAGTGTGAGTGCACCTGATTGTTACAGCCTGTGAGCAAGCATCTGCTGATCCACAAATTAACACCTGGCTAACAGCGCGTGCGGCGGCGGGCTGACACCCGTCACTTCAGACAGTGGGATCCTTGGTGAGTGCTTTTGGAACGCTTGTCTGTTGCTGGGACAGCATACTTATTGCTGCTGAGCCTGACTTTAATTTTCCAGGCTGATCGCTCACCATTACTGCTCTGCAGCTCAGCTAGTTCCCCTCCACGTAGCTAGTGTGAAACACAAAGTATTATCATCCTCATTAGGTGAAGCATTGAAGCATTTTAAATGCAAATACTGCTTAAAATACAATAAGTCCATTATGGTGGCTTACGTTTTTCCATTATCAGGTCCAGTCCAAACCAGTTGCTTAGTAACTTGGGTTTTCATTGTAAATGAGCGGCCTCATGGAAGCTCTGTAGATGCCCAGCCGGGACGTCTTTCACACTGGTTAGGATCGTGGCGCTGAAGCGGAGGTTTGCATTGGACAGGGGGACTGTGTCTGTGACGACGCCCGTTTAAGGATCATACCATGGTTTGGGTTGGAAGGGATCTTAAGGATCATGTAGTCCAAATCGCCCCTGCCACGGGCAGGGACACCTCTCACTGGACCAGGTGGCCCAGTGCCCCATCCAGCTTGGCCTTGAACACTTCCAGGGATGGAGAAAGTACAGCCTCCCTGGGCAACCTGTTCCGGTGCCTCAGCACCCTCACAGGGAGGAATTTCCTGCTGAGATTTGATCTGAATCTCCCATCTTTTAGCTTGAAACCGGTCTCCTTGTCCTGTCACCGGAGTCCCTTGTAAAAAGTCCCTCTGCAGCTTTCCTTCAGCCCCTTCAAGTAAGGGATACAAGACAAACCTTTGGGGTCCTTAGGCTTCGTATCCCAGCCACTGGGACCACACTGCTTAGAGAGACCTTCCTGTTTGTGGGTCTGGGTTGAATGCCCCAGCATCTGCCCGCATTCGACTGGGTTGTTATGGTGTCCTAGTGTTGCTAGAGTCCCTCCTGCCTTTAAAATCCCCTCTAGGAACCTAGATGACAGGTTAGATGCCAGCAGGGGTATGGCTGAGGAGCCAGCAGGCCTCCTTGTCTCCATGTGCCCCCAGCTAAAGAACGAAACCACTGGAGACTGGTACCACTGGAGACTGGTGCCACTGGTCTCTGTTAAGGATCAGGCTGCATTTACAGTGTAGCCACAGTCAAGGCTAATAGAACCTTCCCTCAATCACCAAGAACAATTCCCCACTCCTCTCCAGCACCTGGAGACACATTCTCCTCTTCCCAGAAGAGAAGCTCCTGAAAGCATTCAACACTAAATGCGCCCTGTGATGGGTTAAAGGTTTTTCCAAGCAATTTGCTTCAGTGCAGTGGTGGACAACTATCCGCATTTTTTGGCCCTTTGTTGCTTTATGACTTCCCAAAAAAAGACCTTGAATGCTTTGTTTGTTTCCTTGAGGTCTGCAGTGCTTTCAGCCAGCGGGTGCTGGAATTACAGTTCCAGCACCAGACCTGTGCAGTGGTCTTGGCAACAGCCGGCCTTGATCCCTTCTTCAGCGTCTTAAATTATGGAGGAGTTCACTGACCCAGCAGATATGACAATAAATTAAATCCCTTTAAATAAATTGATCAAAGAAACTTGACCAATTCCCATAAATCTCTGGAAATTGGTGTGAATTAGCCTTTGATTTAGCACGGGTTTAAGATTAAAAAAAATCAGAATTCCTGTTCTTCTGAGGCGTTTGGCAGCCGTGCTGCTTCCTGCCTCAGCTCGCGTCGCGGAGGAAGATTTATTTCCCAGAAGTGGCCATCCCTCTTGCAGCCTGTGGCATTGCCGTTCCCTCCTTCCCAGCTACCTCGCAGTGTCTGCAAAGAGCAGAGCAGGTGGATTTTAGTTGGTGTAAAACATCTTAAATACTTTGTGTGTGGGATTTCAGAGAGCTCTGCGGTGTCAACTGCTGTGTCCTTCCACGTGTGGCCTTTGGAAGGCAAGTGGGTGTCAGAGCTGAGGGCGAGGAAGCAGAGGTCCACGGGCGTGTGCTCCTGGAAATGAGAGCAGAGCCAGCCTTTGGTCATGGGCTGGTACCTGTATTTTAATCACACGATTGTGGCCGGTTCTCACATTCGTAGGATGTGCAAAGTAGGTGCTGATCCAAGATCCCAGTCATCTCGGCCAGCTCTGGTGGTGCGTTTCATGTTGACATGTCAGATCAGCCAGCATCTTTCATCAGTGAGGAAAATACCAAAAGAGCTGCTATAGCACCTTCATCACAGCTACTTCCTTGATCAAAGGGCTGAGCAGGAGCAACAACAAAGAGAGCTGAAGGAGAGCAGACTTTGGCGTGAAGGCAAAATGGGCAGTGTGGTTCTGCTCCTCAGCAGGCAGAAAGTCTTGCTCCTCGCTTTGAAGCACCAAGCATGTCTAAACTAAAAAGTAAAAGAGAGAAAATTCTAAGATCTGGAGAATACAAGTGGGAATAAAAGCTGGTGGTCCAGCAGGAAGGACTGATGATCTGTTGCTCCTTGCAGGCTGCTGCCCGCCCCTCTGAAGGATGCGGTGGAGGTGTCTATGTGGAGGAAGTGCTACACCATGCCAGAAGTGAACGCTGCACTCAGCAAGATCCAGCTGGTGGGGTACTCTCAGAAAATTGTGAGTGCCCCTAACGCTGTACAACCAACAAAACTTGTTACTGCCCGGCTTTCCTCTGCAAATGCCCTTTCCTTTCTGTTTTCCCTGTAGAGGCTGCGTAAGGTCTAGCTACCCTAGTCTGGGAAAGCAAGGCAGAAGGCAGGATTGTGCTGAATGCCTCTTCTGTGCTTCCCAGGATGGGTTCTTGCTTGGTGGTATCAGGGAATATCCATTTGTTTCCCCTCTTCCTTGGGGAGGCGAATTTTAAGGTGGCATACCTTCAAATTCAGGGTTGATGGCTGGCCCGCAGAGAGCTGCGAAGATGTACGCAATGATTCTATCCGTTTTTTCTGTAAGCCACATCCCCTTCTGAGTTACTGTATCTCACTTCTGGGAATGTTTTGAGTGCTTTAGCCTCCACTTTCTTTTGTACTGCAAATTAGGGATTGTAAACAAAACCTAATGGTTTCACCTGAACTTCAAAAACACCCTTCCCAGGGTTCCCAGCTAGCATTTGTCTCTGATGGTACAATCACAGCATGTGTTGGGCTGCAAGGAACCTTTCAAGGTCATCTAGTCCAGTGCCCCTGCACTGAGCAGGGACATCTTCAACTAGCGCAGGTTGCTCAGAGCTCAGTCAAGCCTGGTCTTGAATGCCTCCAGGGATGGAGCTTCTACCACCCTCTGAGCAACCTGTTCCAGTGTTCTACCACCCTCATTGCAAAGAACTTTTTCCTAACATCCAGTCTAAATCTGCTCTGCTATAGCTTAAAACCATTGCTCCTCACCCTGTCATTGCACTTCCTCACCAGTAATGCTGTTGACTAGAATCTAGTGCAGTGTCTAGAATGAACTGGACCAACAGTTCGGTAGACTGTTGTCTGGTATCACTGGTAGACAGTGTGTGGCTTGTGGTATCTGCTGTGCTCACGCAGGGTGGTAGGAAATACAAGGCTGGGCTAAAGATGTGTGCCCAAAACTTATCTGCTCCCTTTACCTAAGCAATGGGCCACTGCAGTCTGAAGGATCACAGAGCATTAGGGATTGGAAGGGACCTCAAAAGATCATCCAGTCCAATCCCCTTACACAGCAGGATCATCTAGACCAAGTCACACAGGAAGACATCCAGGTGGGTTTGAAACGTCTCCAGAGAGGGAGACTCCACAACCCCCCTGGGCAGCCCCTTCCAGGGCTCTGTCACCCTCTCCGGGAAGAAGGTCCTTCTCACATTGATGTGGAACCTCCTCTGTTCCAGCTCACACCCGTTGCCCCTTGTCCTGTCACTAGATGCCCCTGAGAAGAGCCTGGCTCCATCCTCCTGACACCCACCCTTCACACATTTATAGACGTTAATGAGGTCACCCCTCAGTCTCCTCTTCTCCAAGCTCGAGAGCCCCAGCGCCCTCAGCCTTCCCTCATGAGGGAGGTGTTAGGCAGTTTGAAACACTAACCAGTGCTAAATTAGGTGGATTTGGGGTTGGCTGGTGCTGCATGCGACGACACCCCAGCCACCACTAACGTGTCTGCTAGCTGTCACTGACTGATCATTTTTGCCTGTCCACACTCCTAAACTTAAGTCTGGACATCTAAGCTAGTCATTCCCCTGCAGTTACCAGACACGTATTTTATCTCCTCCCAAAAAGTCAATTCCTAATTAGCCAGTTAACCCAAAAGTTGGTGACAGCATCGAGAACAGTCTGTTGCCCGTTTCCCAAATCAGCGTATCAGCAGAATCTTTGGGTTACGCAGTCAGAGAGGTAGAAAGCCAGCCTTGTTCTGCAGTGCATCCAGATAGGTCTTGAGATACTAGAAAAATCATTAGTACTGCTTGAGTCAGATGCTTGTTCTATTAGTCAGTAACCAGAAAGGAGATCACATTAGTGAGATGTATAGGGAGGCTTGTTTTCCTCTCTCAAAACCAGTATAGCCCATTACTGTGGACAGATGAAGCAATGCGCTTGCTAATGACACCTGGGAAGGAGACCACGCTCAGGTTGCTTGTGCTTAGAGCTGAAACTGCAGTTTGGGTGGAGTTCACAGGGTGTGATTTCTAAACCATCAGTGAAAGTGAGTGCGTTTGGTGTTTTGCACACCAGCGTGTGTAACCCAGACAAGGGTTACGTCGGCAGAGAACTGCTTGTCCTTCCTTCTCGCCTGTTGGCCAATACCAGTAGCCTTGCAGGAAAGGAAGTGCGGCCTTCTAAGATACGAAGAAAGCTCCTGCAGACCTCTTCAAGACAGCAAAGGCAGGCAGAGGATCAAGACCCCACTTGGTTCCTCCATGTAGAGCTACTGTTCGGTGTGGACTGAGATGCTGTAGAATCATCGAATCATTAGGGATTGGAAGGGACCTCGGATTCTCATGGAGAGAGACTTCATGAAGCTCCTACCTCAGAGAAAGCTTTTCTCAGAGCATGTGTCTTGTCAGACACAGGGAAATAAAAAGAGCCAACGTAAGCTCAAGGGACTACCTTCATAAAGGCTTTGAACAGCAGAACTACTTTCTGAATGAGTATCACTGAGGTAAGATGACCTGTACTCACTTCTCTTGGGGGACCACTCAAGTTGATGTCTCCTGTTGTGTGTTTCAGGAACTGTTTGGTGCTGTGCAGGTCACCCCCCTCAGCTCGGGCTACGCTCTTGGAAGTTCCAACTGGATTATCCAGTCACACTATGAAAAGGTTTCCTATGTTTCAGGATCTTCTCTACTTACAACACACCCTCAGGTACAGCCCCTGACTTCTGTGAGTCTTCTGTGGGTGGGGGTGTCTTTGCTTAAAAAAAAACAAGCAGAGAGGTTTATCCCAGCTGGGATCAGGTGTAGTGTGGAAGCTTTACTGAGGCACCTCTGTTAGCAACGAAATTCTACATATCTTTGTTATCAGTGATTTGAGATTAACTGGGAAATTCTCCTTCACCTTAGACAGGAGATTTTTGCCAGAGTTAAGCAATAGAGCGTGGGTGACAAGGTCTTAAAATCCACATTTCACTGAAGAGTCCTTACGGACAGTTTGCAGACTGCTTCTGTGTCACTTCTGAAACATCCTTCCCTGGGAGAAATGATTGCTAACTGGCTGCCAGCTTTTCCACCCTGCTCTGCTAAGGGCAAAGTCTTTATAGTGCTGTAGATGTAATTTCCAGTAAATTAATTCTCTCTAGATCCATAAATTCTTAGCACGAAGAATGGCTTGAAGTTTGCAGTGCTGTGTGCTTCAGAAGTTGTCAAAATAGTTAAAAGCAATATTAGCAGGAGGTATTTAAAAATAATGTAGAAGATGTGTCAGGTTCACGATCAGTAAGTCATTTCCCCCAAGGTGAGTATCTTCTAAAGAGCTGTGCTTCTGAGCATCCTTCATTTGAAAGCTTGGTCTCAGGAGCTGAACAAATGCTGTAGATCAACCATCCCTAATAGTACAGAGGTACCTAGGGGTGTGTGATGTATTAGAGCCTCTAAATCCCTTTTGCCTCATCAGCCTGGCACTGGCCTGGCTTGTGCTCTTTCATCACCTCCAGTGAAGGAGCAGCAGCACTGGACAATATGTGACTGGAGAGTTTCTGTGAGGAGAAACTTTGCACTGTAAGAAGTAGTTTGGTTACTGAGAGCATTTTGATTTACAAGAAGTAGTGGTTCAGTTGATCAGATCAGACTTGGCTGTGCTTCATCATTTCTTCCAAAGGTGGGCTCTGGAAAGTTCAGGTAAAGTCCCTGTTTTTAAGGAAAATACCTCCCCATGGCAGGGAGCGGTGTGTGAATGAGCTGCCTGATGAGAGCACACCTCACGGGCTGCTGCCCAGGAGACCTCCTCTGTTTGCTAACAAGAGATGAAACCTGAACTCCTCGCCCCACTCGGCGTTGCTTGTCTCCACATGCTCACACAGTCCCTGCCCCTGGCAGCGGGGTTGGAACTAGATGACCTTCAGGGTCCCTTCCAACCTAAACCACTCTGTGATTCTCCAAGAGCTTTATTCATTAGCACGCAGTCCGTTGATGGTTTGAAGGAGTAGCTTACCAGATGGTTGAAGTGGCAGTCGTTTTGCTTTTCCTTGGTGCTGACCACATCACCACGGTGCCGGGTGTCATGTACCCGCTGCGATATCTGATGCTTGCTTCCGGGTGGTTCTTGGAAGGCAAAGGATAGTTTTTGTCCTGGTGATAATCCCTGTCTACCCCAGTGCAGGCTCCTACAGTATGGTGACTCTTTAATGACTAGTGGGCTTTGTGAGCTGCCGACCAGCTAGCCATCTCTGCTGTTTGGCAGATGCTGTGTGACGATAACAATATCTGGAGTGGCACAGAGTCAAAACTGTGTTCAACAACCCAGCGTTCTTTCATCGGAGCCCAAAGAGCTGTTTGTCTGCCCTGTTCCTCCACAGCATCGTGGAGAGCAGTCGTGATGAGATGCTGACCTTCTAACGGCGTATGGAAACAGGCACTGCTTTGTGTTTTAAAAATCATGTCTAGCATACGTTTGTGTAAATCTATATCCAGCGTTATGGGTGCTCCATCACTGGAGGTGTTCAGGGCCAGGTTGGATGGGGCTCTGAGCAACCTGCTCTGGTGAAGGTGTCCCTGCCCGTGGCAGCGGGGTTGGAACTGGACTATCTTTAGGGTCCCTTCCAACCCAAACCATTCTGTGATAATCAGCAGAGTGTTAGGTTGCAGCTCTAAGCACGGAATCACAGAGCATCAGGGATTGGAGGGGACCTCGAAAAGTCATCTTCTCCAATCCCCCTGCCAGAGCAGGACCACCTAGTCACACAGGAGCCAATGATGAGCCTGTCTCTATTAACAGCTGGCAGAAAGCAAAGCAGGTAGCTTAGGCATGGGCAGGACACACTGATTTGGTGGGGCTGGGCACAGTGAGTGCAGGCTGTTGGGTTTGCCTTGGCTGCAGCAGCAGGAATACCTGCTGAAATCCTCGGCCAGTCTGTAAGAAGCACAAAGGAACGTTCGACAAGGCTGTGTTCAGAGCTGCTGAAAATAACTGACGAGCTTTAAAGGGTCAGTCTGAGAGTTCAGTCTGGCACCATTAATTGTTCCCTTTCCTTGTGTCTTCTGGCAGATGGCTTCTATTGAAAGTTTTCCCTCACGTTCTAGTGAGGCCAGAATTGACACTGATGCCGCTGAGGTGGAGAACAGGAGTTGACAGCACGGGTTCAGACATGTCCCTAAAAGCTTTTTAAGACATACTCTTTACATTAACCCACAGAAATCGATGCGAGCCCTCTCAGCACAATAGCAGCAGAAGTTATGTGTATCTAATGTGGCATAATCATTATGTACATTATCACAGGCAGATTCAAGAGGATTTTTTATTGCCTTATTGGCGTTTCATTTTCACGGACACGCTGCGGAGAGTCAAAGATCGCAGTAAATCTCACCAACAGGTCTGCTCCTGCACGGTGGTGCGCAGCGTACGCTTCTGTCGAAGCTGATGTGTTTAACAGAGCAAGGGCTTCCTCAACCACTTCAGGATGGCACCGCGGGACTGTGAGCAAGGGAATGAACTGCACAGTGATCTTCTAAGAAGCTCACTAGAGGAAAGCTCTTAATCAGCCTTTTCTAGAAGTCTTTCCTGGTTGCTGAGACTGAGGAGAGTCTACCGAGGTTAAATAACCATCAAATACCACGCGGCTGCCAACAGTTGTTCCCCTTTGCTTGAGCAGTAGCTGTGGGCCGTGCATCCCAGCCCAGACCACGGTGAACAGTTAACTGCAGCAGCGCTGTGCTGCCCCTGCAGGGAGAGGAGCGGGTTTTGCCTCTGCGCAGTTGAATTACGCTGAATTTCAAGTAGCAGGTCGACACTTAAGTGTGATTCCTGAGTATCTGCTCTGTCTGTGCTAATGGAGAGAAGTGGCTGCGCTCTTCCATCCTGCTGTAATAAAGTGCCGGTGTAAAGCATTTCCACTGATTGACCTCGGTGAGAAGAGCGTGAGCCTTCGTGCACGGGGAGGCAGGCGCGACGTTTGTCTCAACGTTCCACTGCCTGCCAGTAGCCCAGTTGCCACTCCGCCTCCTTGGGCGGTTTAGTCGTTAGTCCCTCAGCTGTGTCTGTGAGCTATGGGACAGGTGGTGCGGGTTCTGTCCCCCAGAAGCAGGTGTGGCATGGAGAGGAGCTCGGGACAGCTGTTCGCAGCGCGTTAACCACACGTCTAGGTTTGTACCTGTGCCAGCAGGTCATCGCTCGACCGTACGCTGCAGACCCAGCAGATCAGAGATCAGAGCCCTGCGAAGACACCTTCTTGACACAGCTCAGCCTCTAGCACTGTCTTCTAATGAAGTCATTGGAGGAGGACGTAGCATGAGGTGATTCTCTACGGTAGACCAGTAAGCCAAGTCATCCCTTCTCCGTTACTTCAGCTCAGGTGTTGCGCTGTGATTGCTGCTGTCTGGTCTAGGTTTTGGGTTTGTGCAGTCATGGCTACAATTCTTCACTGTTGTCACCTACTGGCTTTTAAGGAAATACTTGTCTGCTTGACCTGATACTGGCTGCATTAAACAAACTGGTATGCGGAGGCGCTTACTTAGTAGGTAAACAAACAAAACTTGTCAGCACTAGATGCTCCAAACCACTTTCTCTTGGTTACCAGCAGTAGCTGTGTATTGCTTCCCAAAACCAGACTTCTAAGAAGCCCCGCGTGAGCAATGTGAAATGAATATTCCAAAGTCTTGGCTGTAGTACTGCGGGCAGAAGAGCAGCCTTCACGTTCCGGGGAGAGCCTTGCGCGGCATTCGGGTTCACAAACGGGACTGAGAGCTTCAAGACCAAAGCTCTTCACTGACTGCAACTCTTCCAAAGAGAATCCTCGAGATGGCTAAGCAGTGCTGCTGCCCCCGTAGACAGCAAGCCCTGGAAATCCAAGCTGGGGTGTTGATTTGCAAAGGGAAGTGAGAAGGAAAACTGGTGTAGCCAGAGGTAGAAACTTGTCAAACCATTCCTGGCTGTTCTGCCACATCCGCAGTGAGTTACTGCCCTGACAATGTTCAGCTCCCACAGGCCACTAGATGGTTAGTCCAGGGAAAATCTTTGTGATGGCTCCACTACAGTTCTGTTGTTTGTTCTGAGCTATAGAAGACAGGCAAACAGTCGTGTGTGTGTGTTATGACCTCCTGTTAGATTTCCACAGGTGGAGGGCCATTAAGTTTAAGTTGTTCCATGTGTTCTCCTCTTGGCCTCTCTATCTGTTATCGCAGTCTTCCTGGTACCGAGCGGACAAACCCCTTTTGCGACTGTCACGCTACTCATTTTCTTTCCCTGTGCTCTGTTTCAGCCCATGGACCAGGCTGCTCTTAAAAACAGTGATGTCCTCATCCTGACGGGTCTTACGCAGATCCCCACTGCTAACCCAGATGGCATGGTAGGAGAGTTCTGCAGCAACTTGGGTAGGTCGTTGGAAGAAGCCTTCCGCCTGTTTTGTCATCTTATTCATTGCATTGGGTGGGAAACACTTCAGAGATTCCTGGAACTGAGTAAGTTGTCCAGCTATCGCTTCTGGCATAAAACTACCTGTTTAGATTTTACGATGTGCTCCTGATGTCATTAATACAGTAAGTGCTTGGAGAGACACAAGTTGTCCCTAAAATGTTTTGGAATGGAGCAGGTATAATGAGATTTAGTCATCTGCTGCTCTCGGTTTGCTAAGTATGTTGCTTAGCTGCCAGCAGACTACGTGCTGCCGAGGTTTTGGATATTGTTCCCAGATGAAGCATCGCTGTTTCCTTCCTGTGTATCAACCTGTGTAGGATCCGGACGTGCTTTCTCATGACTTACAGCTTTGCAAACAAGCACATCTGCTGCCCTTCTTACACCTGATCTTTAAATATATCAAAGGCAAACAGCACAATCTCTGTTTAAAAAAATAAATAATCAAGATATATTTATAGACCCCCGAAATATAAAACCTAATCAGACACTTTCACAGCTGGAAAAGCTGGTAATTGCAAAGCTGTGGCATCAGTGTGAGTGGCAGCGTTTTCCAGCCTGCTTGGAATGTCATATCCAGTGCTGTTCTCTCCTTTTCTCCCCTTCCCCCACCTTGGTTCCTCTGCGTTTTCACCCTTCTGTCATCAGACCGCTTTCCTATGTCCCTCCTGCTCTGTGTTGCCTTTTCATCAGAGATCTTCCCTTGTTTTCTAAACTAACTGCTTTTGGAAAATAAGACTAAAAAGCTCATGATAGGAGGACTGTTATCGAAAGGCAGTAGAAGTCTAAATGGGGGAATCCTCACTGCAAGCGTTCTGGTCCCCGTTGGGAGAAATTTGGGTGTCTTGGCCAAGGGTACAGAATGAGGCTGAGGACAGAACTGAAGTGCAAACACATTTTAGTCTTCTTTTTTCCACATAAAAATATGATACTTCATGTTTTTCCTGATTTTAAAATCCTTGAGCCTCTTCATAGATGCTGATATCTCACAGTCCCAGTATGAGACTGATGAGGTAGTGGATAGCAAGGACACAGAGCTGCCTGAGGGAGGACAGCGCAGAGCCACAAAGATGGTGAAGGGAGTAGAACACCTCCCTTACGAGGAGAGGCTGAGGGAGCTGGGGCTCTTGAGCTTGGAGAAGAGGAGACTGAGGGGTGACCTCATTAATGATTATAAATATGTGAAGGGTGGGTGTCAGGAGGATGAAGCCAGGCTCTGCTCAGGGGCATCTAGTGATAGGACCAGGGGCAGTGGGTGTCAGCTGGAACAGAGGAGGTTCCACATCAATATGAGAAGGACCTTCTTCCCAGTGAGGGTGACAGAGCCCTGGAAGGGGCTGCCCAGGAGGTTGTGGAGTCTCCTTCACTGGAGACGTTTAAAACCCACCCGGACATGTTCCTGTGCGACTGGATCTAGGGGATCCTGCTGTGTCAGGGGATTGGACTGGATGATCTTTCGAGGTCCCTTCCCATTCCTAATGTGTGATTCTGTGTAATCCAAGGATGTGGTAGACTCCTCCATCAACCACCATCTCTACATCCAAATCAGACGTCCCGCTTAGGACAAGTTTCAGACCAAACAGGAGCCGTAGATCCTGTTGTGGGATGTACAAGGTAAAGTTATGTGGGAAAAGACAAGCAGTAGGGTCAGGATGACTCCTTGTAGTGTAAATGCCTAGCAGTAGAGGGTGTTCAGGCTTTCTGTAGGGATGATAAGCTTGGATTCGAGCAGAGGTCCTCTCTGCCCACACCCTGGCTCCAGCAGGGATCATGAGCAGGTATCAAGAGATGAGCAGAACAGGGTGGGCTAACCCTTATAATCTAACCCTTACAGTCTCACAGCCTTCAAGTCTTTTTGTTTCAGGGGTTTCCTGAATCGGACGTGGCTGTTGTGTGGTTAGTTAGGTTAGTTTTGTGTAGTGAGGTTGTTAGACCTCCTCTTGAACCTGTTTGAATCCTGACGCCTGTGACCTCCCTCCCCAAGAGATGCTTTCTGAGGTGTCTGTGTGTTCAGGCACTGCGGATTCTCTTGCCCTCTGAGCGGTCGCAGGTAAGCTTTGGTGACCTTGTGATGCTAGATGCAGGTGTGCTGCCCTTCTCTGGACCTCTGTGGGGGTGACTGTCCCCCGACAGATGGTAGTGTGGTAACGTCCTGCCACCTTACTTTAAACCACCAAGGAAGCAACTGTAAGCTGAAGTGTTTGACCTCACCCCAGAGAGACCAGGGAGTCGAATGCGTGTTGCCCTGCTGCCAAGTCTGCTGCAGCTGTACTCAGGAAGCATCTTGGTGGTCACTCTTGTCTTGCAGACACTGTTGTTAATTGAAATGCTTTCACAAATCAAACGAGGTCTTAGAGAGATGTTGCTTGGGCCAAAGGAAAGTGCAGAAGATGAATACATAAATAAGTTCTGTATGTACACAAGAGGGTTTATCTGCACAAGTTCTTCTGCTTTACAGAACATTCTGGACTATTTTGAGGGTTTTGCTGAAGATCTTCAAGTCAGCTTCTATCTTGAACAAAGCAAATGCAGAGAAATCAGAAAATTAGTAATGATCAAAGGGAGAGTTTAAGACCCGCCTGGATGTGTTCCTGTGTGACTTGTGTGGGTGTAGGTGATCCTGCTGTGGCAGAGGGATTGGACCGGATGATCTTTCGAAGTGTCTTCCTAATGGTTCTATGATTCTTCTCCCAAGTGACAAGTGATAGGACAAGAAGGAGTGGCCTTAAGTTGCATCAGGAGAAGTTTAGCTTGGACATTAAGCAAATCTTCATGGAAAGGGCCATCAGGCTTTGGAACAGGCTGCCCAGGGAGGGAGTTGAATTGCCATCATAGGGCCAGCGTTTAGCAGTGGGCTTGGGACAGCTGGGCTGGTGGTTGGACTAGAATCATAGGGCCTTGAACACCTCCAAGGATGGGGCCTCCACCACCTCCCTGGGCAACCCATTCCAGGCTCTGACAGTGAAGAACTTCCTCCTGACATCCACTCTAAATCTTCCCATCTCAAGCTTTGCTCCATTGCCCCTAGTCCTGTCGCTACCTGACATCCTAAACAGCCCTTCCCCAGCCTTTTTGTTGGCCCCTTCAGGTACTGGAGGGCCACAAGAAGGTCACCTGGGAGCCTCTCCTGACTTGATGACCTTGAAGGTCATTTCCCAGCCTGAACAATTCTGGAGCCATGCTTTGCCACATCTCCTCCTGGTCCAGCCCAAGCCCTTTTCTCTGTGCTCAGCACTGCAGCAGCCCTCTGCAGCTCGAGGAAGGCAATTGTGTTTTCACATTGCCTCGGGCATCATCAGCAGAACTGCCAGCCTGTCTGTGGGGACGGTCCGCGGTATTTTGTGTGCGTGTGCGGTCGTGCCTCTGTGTGCGTGCGCGCGTGTTTATATAGAGCAGAAAAGAGCACAGTTTGCTTTTTGGGTGCCAGCTTGACCTTGTGGTGGCAGCTGTTCGAGAAGCAAGTGTCTCGTTGTGAGTTGTAAATTGAACAACTTGTTAGGGAGCTACTGAAGGAGACTAAATTTGAAATGCCAAGATTATTATACAACTTCTATCAAGAGAGCGCATCCATCAGTCACGGAGATAAATTGGGCTTTAAACAGCTTTCAGATAGACGTGTCCTCTCACTGCCAACTACGGAAAGTTGCTGTAGCGGTGCGGAGAGACAGATTGGGCTTGCTGCTTGCGTGGAGAGCAATGTGCTTGCAAAGGTTTTCATTACGGACCCACTGAGGAGCAAAGCCTGGCTGTGCTGACCGCAGCACGTACAAACGATCTCGCACCGAGGAACCATGGTCACGCAGAGCCCTGTCGGTGGGTGGTGGGACAGCTGTGTCGCTGCCCTGCCCTGGGGGGCAGGAGCACTGGCCGAGAGCTGCTGTGCCACCAGGAGCACAAGCGTAGGGCAGCTGGCTGGAAGAGTGCTCCTCTCCCTGGACTTTGATTTGATATAAATTAGTGGTAACCAGCCCTGTAGCTTTCCCAGGAGCAGAAGAGTTGGTGTCTGCTCCAAGACCGTGCCCTCCGGTGTTCTCTCTGTGGCCTCAGGAATCTTGAATTTCTGGTTGTTATGAACAAAAGAAGCTTGAAGTTCCCGCAGTGAACCGGTGGCTGTGGGGAAGGGAGAGCTGTGAATTCAAACTCTGCTGCTTAGGAATGACATTTTCCATGGCCTGGATGAATTCTTTAAGCAGCCTGCACAGTAGGTGAAGGCTCTTCCTCCTGCCTCTTCAATTGTGGAAAATGCTCTTTGGTGTGAAAAATCCTACTGCAGAGGCTGTGCGTTTCCCCAGACTCCATCAAAGCTTTAACCACTCAGCCACAAACGTCCTCCTGGAGCATGCAGGTGGGGCAGAAAGACCCGTCATGTGCTGGGTCCTTACCCATGGAAGCCTGTGGAGAAAGCGCAGTCGAGGAGGTGATTATGGCAGGACGCAGGGGGGTCCTTTCCAGGCTCCATCACGACGCCCGGATGCCGGGCGCAGTTCGCGTCAGTAAACGGGGCTGCCCCGCAGCCGCACGTGGATCCTGGTGGGGCAGCAGTTGCTCAGCAGGCCGGACGAGGTGCTTTCGGTTCCCGTAAGGGTCAGCGCTGTCACGGTTCGTTCTACCCCAACAACAGCGCGCTGGCTCTGCAGCTGCTGTTGCCGTTGTGCTGGGTCTGTGTCAGCAACAGCGTGAACCTCCTCTTCTCTTTCCTTCGTTGTTCTCTAGTCCCACGCTGCCTGCAATTCATAGAGGTTAGACTCGGGAAGAGTTTTGTCACAGAAAGGCTGGTTCAAGCGCCGGAATGGGCTTCCTGGTGAGGTGGCCGAGTCGCCGTCCCTGGATGTGTCTAAAGATCGTTTGGATGAGGTGCTGAGGGATCTGGTTTAGGGGTGACCTTGTAAGGTACCTGGCTGGACTCGATGACCCCAGGGGTCTTTTCCAACCGGAGTGATGCTGTGATCCTGTTTCAAATTATTCTTGAAAGGACAGAAATACTTACTGCTTTTAAGAAGGGGAAACACTCCCCTAGCCCGTCCAGCTTTTGATCCGTAGCTGTTCGTTGGAGAACCAGGTCCAGAACTCTTTGCCATGAGCAGTGCTCTCAGCCGAGGCCCTGAGCCGCTCTCCTTCCCCGCGGAAGGCAGCTAGGATGCAGCAGTGTCCGTTCCGATGGAGCGCGGGTTTGGGGCGCTCGCTTGTTTTCGTGTACCGGTGCAAGCCTGCCCTCTCGTGTCAGGAGCTCTGCGTGTGCCCAGTCTCTTCTGTGTCCTCTGCGTGATGGGGTGGGATCGCTCCGCTGAGCCTGGGGAAGGCAGTAGACAAATGTGTTTAATGATCAGAGTGTTCCAATTCGTATACATAATGTGCTTTGCTAATTCATGCAGTAGCTGCTTTCTATACCTTCTGCAGTGTTTGCATTGAAGGAATTCTATTAACAAGTTTTCATGTGAACCCTCTTAATTGAGTTGATTTTTCTCATTCTCTCTCTCCCTCTCAGCTATGACTGTCCGGAATGGAGGAAATGTGCTGGTCCCCTGCTACCCCTCTGGAGTAATATATGACCTGCTGGAGTGCCTCTATCAGTACATCGACTCGGCCGGGCTCTCCAACATCCCCTTTTATTTCATCTCACCTGTTGCCAACAGCTCCCTTGAATTCTCGCAGATCTTTGCTGAATGGTAGGTGCTGAGGGGCTGCTTCGCCAGCCTCCCACCCTCAGCTGCAGCAAGCAGATAGCTGCAGGTTACTTCTGCTTGGCACACTCTGAGGGGGGCTTGGTTAGCATTGTGAGCACGCTGCTCGAGTCACAGGGCTGTGCGTGCGTGTGGAAGTAGATGTTCTGTAATCAGGGAAGCGTCGCTGCCTGTCGAACACACAAACTCAAGTAATCTGTCCTTTTTGCCACTTACACTGATGAAGTGATGTGCTCGAGTGAACTGTAACTGTTCCTGCTTACACAGTGCCCCCAGCATTGTACCACAGTCTCCCTGCGTAAGTAAAGCAGCCTTTTCAAGCTGTGTTTTACTGAGCTGGCCACGTCTTTCCGTGACAAAAAGCCGGCGGTATCGTGGGCTGCACTTGACCAAGCGCTGTCACAGGGCACATCAAGGAAGGGGGTCTTTCTCAGCTCAGCATTGGTGAAGCCACCTGCAGAGTGTTGTGTCTAGTTCTGGGCTGCCCAGTACAAGAAGGACATGGGATTACTGGAGCAAGAGCAGCGCAAGGCCACAAAGATGCGAAGAAGCAAAGAGTGGGCCGTGACTCTCCAGCCTGGAGCGCAGAAGGCTCAGGGACCTTAGCAATGCGTAGGAATCCCTGATGGGAAGAAATGAGCGTGAGGGAACCAGACCCTTCTCAGCAGGGCCCTAACCCACTGACAGAACAAGAGGCACAAATGAAAACAAAGGGCCTTCCATATGAACAAAACAAACACACTTTTATACTGGGGGTGGTGGTCAGACACTGGGAAAGCTTGTGCAGGGTGGTTGTGGAGTCTCTTGTCTATGGGGACACCCAGACCCAGCTGTGCAGAGTCCTGGATCACAGAGTCAAGAACAATAGGGATTGGAAGGGACTGATGTCCTGCTTGAGCAGGGGATTGGACTAGACGGTGTCAGTCCTCTCCAACCTCAACTGTTCTGTGATTGAGCCGCAGGAAGGAGAGCCTGACCACTTACAACTGTTCTTAAATTCCTACCAACGGGCATGTGCTCTACATTAGGAAATAGAGTAAGATGGCTTTTCCTTCCTTTCTTCTGCTGCTCCACGTTTTTTAAGTCTGGAGGACAGGAAAGAAGAGAGAGGTTCTGGCAGCCTTCTGTGAGTCGATCCCTCAGGAGAACCGTGACAAGGATTGAAATCTAGTGCCTTTTAAACACATTGCTTCAGCTGAAACAGGAACGTCAAGCCTCAGTGACCTGGCCAGCCTTCCGTGTACTCACCAGGGTGTGTCGGCTCACGCAGTTTATGGTTAAACAATTGTTTGGTTTGTTAGGTGGTTTCGTTTCAGGAGCAGCTGAAGTGATGGCTGCATCTTTCTTCTTGTAATAATACTGTCAGAGGAGCAGAGGTGTCGTGGGCCAGTTGGGTTGGCCTGTCTGCTGTGTCTGTCTGGCACAACTCAGACACCCTGAGTGTCTGAACCAGTTCTGGCACCAGTTCAGACACCAGTTTGGTTTAGTTCTCCATTGCTGTATTCAAGACTAAACCCCACATTAGCTGATGTCCAAATACTTTTGTGCCAGGTGAATGTTTACTTCCTTGGAAATGGAGACAGAGGTTGAACATCTCTCAAAGCGATGTTGGGGGTCAGAACTGGGGTCTGAAATTCAGGGGTTCCAGCCTTCCAGTTCTGCTGTTTAGTCAGCTAAAAGAATCATAGAATCATTAGGGATTGGAAGGGACCTCGAAAGATCATCTAGTCCAATCCGCCTGCAACAGCAGGATCACCCAGACCAAGAAATGTCTTAGGCTCTGTCAGATTTGGTGGCTCATTAATAAAGTGAAGAAAGCACGAGCCAGGTAGTGTTTCCCAGGAAAAGCCACCAGGACAGTATCGTTGAGGGCAGCTGTAACGTCGCACAGACCTCTGACAAACACCTCTTCTTTAACTTCTGCAGTAGGATGAGTGAGGAGTCTGGCTCGAGCTGATCAGAAACCTGCAATATTGATGGTTTAGAAACAGGTGATGGATGTAAAATAGCAGGTAACAGCGAGCGTTGTGCCACGGTGAGAGGCAGTTTGTAGCTGCAGAATGCAAATGCTTGGGGCAATTGGATGATGAAGAAGAGCAGGCATTGCTGAGAAGGGGGATGAGGCAACTGGAATTTTTCTGTTGATGGGTAGGTTCAGCTTTCCAAAACTGCTGAGGCCTGGACTATGAAATGACACGGGTGTTGAGTCACAGATTTGTCTGCAGCAGCAGAGGAGTGCAGCTCCGTGGTGTACACCAAATCCCTTTGAGCTGTCTTGCACCTCCTCGAAATGGAACTCCCACTGGGACCGAGTGCCCTGGTGATGAGCCTCTGAGCACAAAGACGGGGAGGAACAAACCCAGTAGTTGTTGTTGCACCTGATGGCCAGGCTCGAGATGGCTTTTCCCAAAACCAGTTCAGCAGCAGATGGCAGCAGATACCGCAGGATGTCCTGCTCTAACCCAGCTTCTTTCCTTCTCTTTCAAAGGTTGTGCCACAACAAACAGACGAAGGTTTATCTTCCAGAGCCTCCTTTTCCCCACGCTGAGGTAAGTGCCCCGTGCTCTTGCTGCTGGCAGCAGCCGCAGAGCGAGGGTGTTTCTGGAACAGCCCTGTGTGGCTGCTGTTTCCCTGCTATTCAGTAGTTTGGTGCCGTTATTCGTACCAGTGGGTTGAGGTTTGTTTCCCCTTTGCTTTCTGTGACTAATGAGAGAGCGCGGGGGAGGAATGCGTGGTGCAGGAATGCGTGGTGGCATGCCCTCAACTCAGGAACTGTCACGGTGTTTATTCGGCATCTAGCTGACACGTGCTCGCCTGTTTAACCTCTTCCCCCGCGGAAGCCTGTCTGGCCTGCACGTGGTCAGGTGTTTGCTCCCATCACGCTGCAGCCACCAGTACTGCCTTTGTTTCACGGTCTGTGGAGCTGGGAGCTGGTCATCAGAGACGCTTAGTCACCCCAGCTCCTGCCTCCCCGGCTGAAACAGGCACCGTGTTGTCTGCTGCAGGTTGTCCTGGAAGGAGGTTTGGTATGAAAAAGTTAAAGCTTGCAGCACTGGGTGCTGCCGGTGACAATTCCGGGTTAAATTACTCGAGCTAGTGTCTTGGGCAGCAAAGAGGAATAAGGCTCCTGCCATTGGGCGCTCGGATGCCCCTTCAGCAGAGTAACAGCTGGAAAAGTTTCAGCCAGCCCCGCACTGGCTGAACGCGTGCATTCCAGTCACCTCACAGAGTTGTGCAAGAGAGGAAATCTCTTGCTTTGTTCGCTGGGGACAGGTAGGTTGCCCACTGAAGAAAACCAGAGGCAGGGCGGGAAAGGAAGAACTAGGACTGAGGAATCCTTTTGGCCAAGTCCTCCTGCCGTGAGCCATTTGGGGCATGCAGCCTCAGAAAACTGGCACTTTTAATTCGGTGTCAGAGCTGTTCAATGAGATGCACAGAGCAGCCACTGCAGGTTTGAGAGTCCAGGGATTAACTGCTGTTTCAGACTTGTTTTGTTTTCCTCTGAGACATCTCATCCAGGGACCTGTCCTGGAATTTACCATTGCCCACCGTATCATCTGTAGGTGCTTCAAAGGCCTTGTTTGAAGTAGGATCTGACCAGAAGGCCTGACTCTTTCCAGATGCTTGAATGCATCACATGGGATGTGCAGTGAATGATGTGTAATCTGGTGCCAGGAATAGTTCCTGTGCGGCTTGGTCTGGGTGATCCTGCTCTGGCAGGGGGATTGGACTAGATGATCTCTGAGGTCCCTTTGATTCTGTGAGACTGCAGGGCAAACCAGCTAGCCATCACTTGGTAGTAACCAAAAACCTCACTCATAGAGACAAATCGATTCCAAAGGCTGATCTCTGAGGACAAGGCTCTGTAGCCATGCTGCTGATTCTGCCTTCCAGGTTCTCCCGTGCCTCTGCTTTCCGGGGTGTCCTTATCGATCCACAGTGGCACTGGTTTCACTGACAGCCTGGGTTCCACCAAGGGCACCGCTCTGAAATGCGAGCTCCCAATGTGCACTGGGACTGGCAGGTTTAAGCAAAAGCCCTTCCAAAAACGAGAAGCCAAACATGCAGCTGTCAAAGACTGGATTAATTAACCCGTCTTACACGATGGGCCTTTGTGTTTAGAGCGATAGCTGTGTCCTCTCATTTTTAGGACGTTTTAAATTCTCCAGAGGACTGCTGGTAATGAGATTTTGCCAAACTGTTGGTTAGCTGTTGAGATGCTCCTCTGTTTCATGTGCAGATCAAGGTAATTATCTAGGAAAGGGCTCGCAGCAGTGGCTGACAGATCTGCTGCCTCCTGACAAAGCGCAGAGCACGGAGGGAGCGATGCGCCTGCTGCAGGTACAGGCTCTGGTTGACGAGGCCAAATCAACGTGGGGACGCTTTATCATGGGGTGCAAAAGCACTTGGTCCAGACCCATGGCTGTCAGTGGCAGGGAGCCCTCACATTTTTGCTGGGAGTTGCCTTTAGCACTGAGTGACACCATCCGCTGTGTACTGGCTCCCAGACCGAGAAAGGGCTGTGGCCTTCAGGCACTTCCGCGCTGAGCAGCCTCTGGAGTGAGCGCTGCACATCTCGCAGCCAGATTGTAGGGGGAGGTGTTCACCAACAGCTGCTGTGTAGGCGCTGAGAAGTGGGGTAACCTCTCCTATCCCCACCCCACGCTGGGCCACATGGTCTCTTCATTGCTAGTTCTTGGTACGTGCAGGCTGTTTCGCAAGACCAGTTTGTGTGGTGGGAGACAGCAGCCCTAGGCGTACAGTTAAGCTCCTTCAAAAGCCTGGCTGAGTAGCCAAACCAAAACGCCCAGGAGCAGGCTGCTGCTTCATTTAGTGCTTTTTCCTGAGATCATCAATCACTGATGTTTAGACACGCGTGAGGGTGCCAGATCCCGTTGCTCCTTGCAGTTCTGGTTGGGTTTAGTTTGGTTCTGAACGATCAGAGCATATCGAGATGGATGTAAACGAGTGACAGCATGACAGCCACGCTCACCGGCGCCCAGACGCCGTGTGGGGTGCCCAGTGCTCAGCACATGCCCTTGGTTCCTTGTTGCTGGCCCCCGAGGGGCAGTTCCTGTACTCCTTGTACTCCTGTAATTCTCCACTGCCCGGGCTGCATCCCAGTTTTAGTGGCACCCACAACTGGTTTGGAGCTGTCATGCTGTTTCCAAGGCATGGGAGAGGATCTGGGTTTGTAGTCCTTCCATGAAATACATGGCTGTGGCAAGTGTGAACAAACCTAAGGGCAGCTGACGCTGCGTCATGTGAAACGTCTGCATCGTGTGAAACACCCGCACAAGCTCTTCCCAGGGCAGCCTTTAACAAATATGTTCTTTATTCCTTGGCAGAAACAGTGCAAAAAGTAGCCTCAGCAGTCAGGATGTTTCAGTGTAAGTTTACCAACCTAAATGATCTTAATGCCACTGGGGACTTGATGAGACTTTTTACTGAGGCATCTGGTGATCAGACAAGGGAGAAAGGTTTTGGACTAAAAGAGGAGGGTTTTAGATTAGATCTCAGGAAGAAATTCTTCATTCTGAGGGTGCCGAGGCACTGGAACAGGTTGCCCAGGGAGGCTGTGGCAGCTCCATCACTGGAAGTGTTCAAGGCCAGGTTGGATGGGGCTCTGGGCAACCTGGTCTGGTGAGAGGTGTCCCTGCCCATGGCAGCAGGGCTGGAATTAGATGGTCTTTAAGATCCCTTCCAAACTACACCATTCTATGATTCTACAGTGACACACACTTGGCTTGAATAACGTGTCCATGGCCATACCACCAGTCGAGGAGAGAGTCAGAACTTGGGTTCAGGTTTTCCAGTTACTAAGTCAGAGCTTTAGCCAGTAGCCTGAGCCAAAAAAAGGCTCTTTCTAATTTTGTCTCTCTTTGTCTTTCTTTATTTTGTCTCTTTCTGAGCCTGTGGCTCCACAATCAGAGCTCTGCTTACTGGCACTTAGGGGAATTTTTAATGAGCGTCAGAAGCAGACACTGAGTGATCATTTCTATTGGATGGGTTGTTAGTGGAGAATTGCCTTTAGTTTTTTTCAAAGTAATAGTAGGCTTGTGCAATGTAACCTGCACGGAAATTGCCCCTCAGGAAAGGATGTGCTTAGCTGCTCGTTTGTTGGAAGAAAATAGGGAATTACTCAGCCATGCCTCTTTGGTTATTAGCAGGCATTAATAGCACGCCTGGCGTGATCCATCAGGAAGGGACAGGCCAGGAAATCAGCTTCTAATTATCTGCAGAACGAGTCCAGCCCAGCATGCAGCCTGGTCTTGAAATTTGATGCTCCTTTTAGCTTTGTAAACAGTCTGATTTTTAAAACAAACAAGGCAAAAATCCCCCCAACTGTTCCTGCAGTCTCTTGCGGCAGCGAGCTCCCGGGGTGCCTGAGAGCAGCCAATCCCGTTAATCAGGTACAATCCCTTTTTGCATTGCACTCAGCTAACCCTGTTTGTGCAGGAGGAGGAGTTCAAGTGTCTCCTGGCTTTGTTTCCTCTTGCTCTTCTCCCTGCATTGAGGCTTTGGCATTCCCTTTGCATGGAAGTCTCCCAGGCTGATGGTCTGTGTTACCTGTTTTGTGCTAGTTCCGGGATCTGCTGCGCTGAGTAAACCCAGATGCGCTGTCAGGCTCTGCAGAGAGCCCAAACCACTTCTCCTCCCTCCGTGCTACTTTGGCTTCGGAGTGGTAGAAGGTCTCCATCGTTCTCTCTTCCCACACAGTCACTCTGAACAGGTTTTGGGGTGGCAGTTTGTTCCATCTGAGTGAACAGGGATTATACCTTCCCTGTGTGATGGGTGAGCGGCGCAGGCTGAAGTGCTTCAGCCTTGTAGTGATGAGTCAAGCATCACTTCTGACTGCAGTGAATACGAGTGGGCTGTCCCGATTCTTGCCCAGGTTTTGGGATCCCATCTGCATCCCTTTAGCCGTGCACAGCGTAAAAGAACTTCTTTTTCAAGGCCTTCTTCCCAGTGAGGGTGACGGAGCACTGGAACAGGCTGTCCAGGGGGTTGTGGAGTCTCCCTCTCTGGAGACATTTAAAACCCTCCTGGATGTGTTCCTGTGTGACTTGGTCTGGGTGATCCTGCTGTGGGAGGGGGATTGGACTGGATGGTCTTTAGAGGTCCCTTCCAATCCCTAATGATTCTGTGATTCTATGATCTCTCTGCGACTGCTGGGGTAAGAGTTGCTGTGCCTCTGTTGGAGGGAGTGAGGACTGCTCTACATTCCAGCCAGGGACTTCTCAGGAGGAAGACTGTCAAAGTGGAGAAACAGTCACTTAGGGGAGGGATGGCTGGCTCTCCCCTGCGTTTAACAACAGTGGCAGTTCAATCTTTCACCAGCATTTACTGTGATAGGTACAGAGGAGAAAGAGCTCAGATTGATGTAAAGTTGGAAGCTTCTGCAAAGTTAAAAATGGCTTGTGATTGCAGCAGGCTGGACAAGGGAGCTGGTGGCCTTCACTTCCAAGGCACTAGGATCAGCTGTCTAAACAGGCTCAGCTTTAAGCTCTGCTGGGATGCTGTGGAGCACGAATCAGGCATTTGCTTTGTTTGGAGATACTGCTCTGGTGTTCCCCAGCCAGCTTGTGATGTTCCACCAAATTCCTTGAGCCCATCCGAACACAGGCACAGCTGAAGGATTAGCTGTCCCCCCAGCCTCTTCAGCAGGACCCCTGGGTTGTGCACTCTGTGTTATCCCTTTTGAGGATGTTGCCTCTGGAAACAAACACTTGACATGTTCTAGCAGAGCCAAGTGAGATGCTTCTGCTCCTCTTCTGCTCGAAACAAACCCTTGACATGTTCTAGCAGAGCCAAGTGAGACGCTTCTGCTCCTCTTCTGCTCGAAACAAACCCTTGACATGTTCTAGCAGAGCCAAGTGAGATGCTTCTGCTCCTCTTCTGCTCGAAACAAACCCTTGACATGTTCTAGCAGAGCCAAGTGAGACGCTTCTGCTCCTCTTCTGCTCGATTTCAGGCGGCCAGATAAGTGATTCCAGACCTCTCTAAATGGCTGTAACAGTAAATTTGAAAGATAATTTATATTGATCAGTATTTGCTAGTAGAGGAGGAATTGGGATTTATTGTCTCCAGCAACATCGGGGAGAAACGGCTATAAAAAGCCTGTTTTCTGACTCAAAAAATAGCCAGGGTGGGAGCACTATTGATTCCACGTTCTTAAACACCAGCGTTTGTCTTCTTCGCCTTTGATCCCGTGCGCCGTACACCAGCTCCTGCGTACCACATTCAGAGCAATGAATACTTGGAAGCAGGTGGTTGCTTGGTACTATGGGTTGTCTTGGAGAATTATATAGAACTCGGCCCTTGTTAGTGTTGATTTCACGGAGGGAGCGAGGGAGGCGAGGTAATAAATGCGTCACTCGTGTGCTGATAGGAGCCGGTTTGCTGGAAGCTCTCGGCAGAGAACACGCACACACAGAGTAAACAGCAGAGTGCTTTGGCTCCCTTCAGGAACGGGCACGCAGAGGCTCGGGAGATTGCTGCTGCTGAGAGCAGCACTTGCTGACCCTGGAGATCAAGTCTGCTGCTTTCAAGGGACGCGTAACCATTTGGGAGGTAGAGAAAGCCCAGCTCTCCCCACTCCTGGGTGGGTGCTCCACCGTCCTCTGCCTCTGAAGCTTTCGGTCGGTGGTGGTTCTTTGTGTGGAGAAGTGCTCCGGTGTTCAGGAGGCACTTTGGGCAGTGCTGGTTTTGGCCCTGGCCTCGTGCAGGGTGCAGATCCGAGCGTGATGCCTGTTGTGCTCCTCGTGCCAACCCATCTCGTGTGTGAACAGAGCATTACAGATTTAGTTCCCTTCATGATGTGTGACATTTCCTTGGGCCTGGTTTGCAAGTTCAGCTCCGTGTCGTTTTGACTGGGTAACTGGGAAACTTTGCTCTAGACACTAAGACCTACCAGCTGCTTTATCCACTGCAGTGAGCAGAATGCCTCTAAAATTGTTTCTGCAGCCTTTTGTCCCTTCTAGAGCCGGAGGTTGTCTGGTGAGAGAATGACAGATTCTGAGCTGAGGTGTGAGGCTTCAGTAGATTTAGGAGAAAAAAATCTTCCAAGATAAAAAGATGGAAAACACCCAGATAACCTGCCCCCAGGACATGGTGCTGGATGTGTGCCTGTGCGACCTGGTCGAGGAGGCCCTGCTCTGGCAGGGGGATTGAGGTCCCTTCCAATCCCTGATGTTCTGTGATTCAGCATGTGTCCCTTTTCCCTCCAGGGTTAGCACCCCAGGCAGAAGCAGTGCACCCCACTAGATGCTTTGTGTCTGGAAAGGAAACAGAATTCAAAAGAAAGGCACAGACAGAAACTCAAGGTCCTGAAAACTGGCTGAGAGACGCTCTGCCTCTCTCTAGAAGGTCTTTTCCAGCCTAAATGTTTCTATGATTCCCTAATGCTGTGAACTAAACACAGCTTTTATGTCAAACAATGAGCATTTGTTCAGGTAGAGCAGTGAAGCAGAGTGTTGAAAATGCTTTTGCACACGCAGTGCTGCCCTCACACCTCAGCAAAGAGGTGCATGCTGCATGCAAACATCTATAGCTGCCTTTGCAGCCTCAGTTTGAGGCTTTGGGCTTCCCTCAAACAACAGGGCACCAAGGACAAGCTTCATGGGGCCGTTTCCTCCCCATTCTTTCAAGTGCCATCGTTTGATGGGCTCCGATTTGGTTTGCTTATTCTTGTTACTGAAGTTTGGGATCAAACACTGCGTTCCAGATGTGGTATTCAGAACTCTTTGCCAGCCTTAACTGCAGAAACCTTTTTGAAGATTCAGTGCACGTTAACTGCCAGAGCAGCCACTGGGTGTTTTTCTCCCATTTCCCTCTTCAAGATTAAGCAGGACTTTGCTATTCCTAGCAAGGGGCAGAAAGGGTAAGTCCCAGGCGGCTTTCTCGGCGGTGCAGGGGTCCATGTGGAAGTTATGGCCGTGTCCACCTCCAGTTTCCATCCTCGGTCGAACCCAGAAGGAATGATCCCAACCCCAGCCCACTCCAGCCGTCCAGCTGTTGTGCAGCGAGACACAGAGGACCTGGGGAAGAGGAATCGGGATCGTAGCAACACGGCTGCTGCTGGGAACTTGAAGAAGGCCAGACTTGTGGAAGGGAAGCACAAACACGTACTGGCACCTCTGCAGCCAGCTCTCTGTTGCTGGAAGGGTTGTACGTCGCTCAAGCTGGAAACCGTGTCTTTAGGTGCTGACAGCCAGGATTTGAGCAGGGTTGTTGCTGCTCTTTTCAGTGATGCTAAATCCAATTAAGGACCTAATTGGGTAATAACCTTAAGTTCTGAAGTGCTTTGTTGTGCACAAGTTGCTAAGAGGCTTAGAGAAGCTCCAGAATGCTCAGCTGTCTGTTCCTTTCCACGTAGGCACATTATCATCACTTAGATCTGCCGTGGTCAGAAGGAGCAGTGTGGGGTTACAGCATCTGGACACCAGGAGAGTTGCCTGTCGTAATGCTCTGCCTTGGTTCCTCTCATGAAAATGGATTGTGTCACCACATTTGCAGTCAGTTCATTCTCAAACTGCAGAATTCCCGTGTGTAGGGGGTTCTCTATTTCCTGATGCCAGGCAGGAGACAGCAAGCTAGGGAGGGCTCTTTGGTGAAGAGCCCACCCTCTTCTAAAAGCTGGCTGGAAGAGGAAGCACCATTCCCCCCTTTCACAGCCTTCATTTCCACCTGTGTCCTTTCTTGTTCACCGCGGGGTCTCCCTGTGTTAGTACACTGTACTTCCTGCTCCTTACAGGCTGAGGATGACACCTACCAGTAAAACACTTGCAGAATGCTGTCTGAAAGTGCTTGGCAGACTAGTCTCTTAAACTACCTGTTAAGCTGAACCTTGCTTCGCAGGTCAGGACACGGTGGCAGCCAAAATAAAGTCAATTCGTTCCAAAGAGTGCCTTGGTAAAAGAAATCTGTTCCACCTCCACAGTTACTGCAGCCTGTTTGCTTCGTGCTGCTCATTGGTACTGCTAGTTCCAGTGAGAGTCAAGGAGGGCCAAGTCAGCCTGTCCTTTCCCATGTTTTTTGCAGGAGACTTGGCTTGGTGTGAACCCCTTATGGCAGGTAAGCTCACAGCAGCACACTGCTGAGGGCAAAACTGCCTGGTGCTGCTGTGATGCAAGAAAACCAGGTGCCCAGAGCTCTTTGTAGCCAGGAGACTAGGAAAAGAGTCACTCATTCTGCAGCTGAGCACTCTGCTCGCCCCAGGACACTGACCAGGGCTGTTTGTAGGGTTTCCTCTCAGTTACCAAACTGCTGGCACCAAAGAAATGAGAGCAAGGACTTGGAGGCACTGACTTCCTCTTCGTAACATGTAGGATAGTAAATCTGTTGGGAAGTCCATGGCAAGTGCAGGATGGGACTCGGTGATCAATTAGAAGTAGCCTGTGTAGCACTGACGATAAATAAACACAGAGCACAGAGGCCTGAGGGGTCTGTAACGTCTGCATGTTTGTTTTTCTTCCAGCTCATTCAGACAAACAAGCTGAAACATTATCCCAGCATCCATGGGGACTTCAGCAACGATTTCAAGCAGCCGTGCGTGGTGTTCACCGGGCATCCCTCCCTGCGGTTCGGGGACGTGGTTCACTTCATGGAGCTGTGGGGGAAGTCGAGCCTGAACACTGTCATATTCACAGGTGAGGACGATGCAGCTGGCACTGTGGAATTAGCAGTGGGGCCCCATCCTGAGGGCTTTACTCCTCTGCTCTGGGGCAGAGGTTTCTGATTTCAGTAGAAGCTCATGAAAATTAAGCCCCCAGGACTGACTGCAGGGACAGATGTGGTTATTATGCTACTTAATTCGTCTCAGCCGTGCAGAGCCAACCTCTGCCACGCACAGTCCTCTCCTTCCACTTCTGAGCAGTATCTTTGCTATGCACAGCAGTAAATGCCTGCAGGAAATTAAGTCTTGGATTAAAAGCAGCTGGCTGCAAGTTAACCCCGGGCAAGAGCTAATTGATGCTGGTCAGAAAGGAGAACCACTTCTTCTCCGTGTTCCACTGGAACGCCGGACCTTTCCTCACCCGTTCATCCAAACCTGGGTGGCCAGGCAGGCTGTTTGTGGAGATGTTTCTGTCGTCTGCGCTGTTTCAGAAGCGAGCGCCCCACGCAGACCTGGCAGCAGTGATCTGTGCTGCTGACCTCTCTTCCCAGGTGCTTTTGGCTGACAGAGAGATTTGTATCAGAAGCTCATACCCTAGGGAGCTGTTTGCTTTCTCAGTGACTCAGTGGCCAGGGGCACAAAAGGTCTTTTAAAGTTCTTCCCCTTCTTCCAGTCTGCTTGGTGTGCTGACCGCACTTTTAATGGATTCAAGGGGTCGTGCTCTCTCCACCTCAGAGTGAGCCATGTTCTGAGGTCCTGCAGCTGGGGCCAGTCATTAACAACAGGGCACAATCTCTAAGGAAGAGCATGAAGCCTTTGTGAATAACCTTCCAGAGTTGGATCTCCTGTAAAAACCCTTCCAAGACCTTCCCTCCAGCAGATGGTCTGTCCAGAAGCCTCCTCCTCAGACCCGATGTGTCATCCAGACAGAACCCTACAGTGATTGCTCTTCAGACAGGAGAAAGGAGGCTGATGCTTTGGGCCCCTGCTGCTGGTTTGCTGTGCAACAAGCTCTGGGACAACCGCGAGGTGCGTTACGAGTAACTTCTGCCAGACAGAGAAGCTGTGGAGTTTGAACTAAGGCAAAGTACTTGGAAATGGGGAGAAGAACACTGAGTATCCAGACCTCCTCCCACAACAAGGGTGTGATGTGAAGCTTATGTTCCTCCTCTTTTCGGTGACTAGGACTCCTGGAAAGCACGTATCCTCCTAAAGCAAAGAGGACAGGAAACAATGACCTCCTTCCTTCTTTGTTTTAACTGTAGGCTTGAGGCGAGTGGTGAGCAGGTCCCTCTGACTCTGTCACAACGTTGGTATCAAGACATGTCACGGTATCATGATACTGTCAAACCAACTTGGCAGTGTGCAGTTAGCCCTCCTGCAACAGGAGGCAAGGTCCAAGGGGGTTCCTGCTGAGTAGAGAAGAACTCTCCCAGACATGTTCCTGTGCAGTCTCCTCTGGGGGTTCCCACTCTATAGAGCAAGAGTGTTGAAGTGATCTCCAGAGGTACCGTTTGCTGGGTTCGTGGTCTGGATGTGCTACCCACCATCAGCAAAGTGGCCTTTAATGGCAAAACCCCTTCTTTTTCCTCTTCCCCTAGGGAAGGCTGAGGCCTCTCAGTATTAAAATGTAATCCTGTGAAGTGAGGTTGTTAAGGCCCCCGAATAGCAGCCGTCGCAACCGGTGCATACATCAGGTCTGCCTTGGCTGAGATGGCCTGGGAGGGCACAGTGATTGCTGGTGCTGCTTATGGTGGTTTGTTTCCTAAACTCATCTGTCGATGACTTTAGGGCTCTCTAGGCATGTCCACTCAGCAGAACCTTCCTTAGAGCTGTCTCAGCTGGAACAAAGGCTCCTTTGCCTAAAGAAGTTCCTAGAAGATCAGATTCTTCTGATCTTAGTACCTCCTGTGAAAAGCTGAAGCTCCTCCACTGAAGCCCAGGGTTTTTATTATTTCATTATTTAGCTCCTCCTGCTTGAAGGTAAAATCCCCCGTAGTTATGAAAGGAATGGGGTCCCTTGAGGCAGTATGTGGTAGCAGATTATGTTCTAGCTCCTCCTTGGAAAGACTCCTAGTCTCTAGCAATTACGACCTTGAAAGAACAGGCCGTGCGGTGTCGTTCCTGACGGCACTGCACGCTCAGTCCGCGGGAGCTCCGGTGTCTCCACCTTTCCAATCCCTGATGTAAAAACACCACCTACGAGAGATTATAAAGCTGCAGCTGATGGACCAAACCGCCGCTGAGGGAGCTGCAGTGCTGCTCTGAAGGCTTGTGTCATCTGCAGACGTCACTGCTGAAGCAGCATGGAATGGATGTGGGTTGAAAGTACCGCGTACCGCCGAGTCACGAAGAGATTCTGGAAGACAGCACGAGAGGAAGACGTCTGCTGTGTGCTGCTCCACCAAGAGCAAAGCTTTCAAAACTAGCTCCCTGGGAGATCTTCACAGCAGCTCATGCCCACCACCAGCTTGGTGCTGGACATACCCCTGTGTCACAGAGAGGTAAATCGGGTGTCTTGGGGTGGAAACGCTGAAGACCTGTCTGTCTGTCTGTCAGAAGTCACTGTGTGCCCTTGAGAAGCACTGCCTCCCATCAGGCAGGTGACTCTGGTTTTCCAGTTGTTTCACTGCAGCCCTCCCCGTGTGTCGCATGAGTTCACAGTAAGACAAGCTCAGGTGAGGTTCTTCACATCCTAAGTCTTCCAAGCCCTCTCTTACGATTCCTTGAGCAGCGTTTCTCACTTGGAAGGCTCTGACGTTCTTGATGGTTGGTCAGAGATGCTGCAGGCTGGATGCCCTTATGGATGGAGCCCTGGCAGGGGCTGCCCAGGGGGGTTGTGGAGTCTCCTTCCCTGGAGATGTTTAAGACCCGCCTGGATGTGTTCCTGTGTGACTTGGTCTGGGTGATCCTGCTGTGTCAGAGGATTGGACTGGATGATCTTTCGAGGTCCCTTCCGATCCCTGATGAGTCTATGATTCTTCAAAAAAGTCTACGTCTGGGCATTATCTGAGCCTGCTGATGCAGAACTAGCCTGAGTAGGTGCTGCCTCCTGCCAGTCTCAGGTACGAGCAGTCAGATCTCTGCGACGTTCACAGCACCTGATGGATGGAGAAGCTCTTCTCAGCGGTGCCCAGCAATAGGACAAGGGGCAGTGGCCACAAGCTGCATCACAGGAGGTCTAATGCAAAGATAAGGAAGAACTTTTTGGTGGTGGTGGAGGTAACACAGCCCTGGCACAGACTGCCCAGACAGGTTGTGGAGTCTCCTGCTCTGGAGGTGTTCAAAACCCGCCAGAACGCGTTGCTGTGTAATCTGGTCTGGGTGAACCCGCTCTAGCAGGTGGACTGGACTAGGTGGTCTCCAGAGGTCTCTTCCAAGCCCTGCCAGTCTGTGGTTCTTCGAACCTACTTTTCTGCAATAACTTTTTCAAGTTAATCTTTGCAGCGTCCTTGTACAGCTCTAGCACAGGACCTGTTCCTCACGGAAGTTTGCTGCTCTTCCCTGATGACTTTCCAAATGCCTTCTGCTTTAACCCTAATTGACCACTGATCGTTCCTCAGCTAGCCAGCTTCTCAGTGCTCTTAATCTTCTATTCATTGCCATTACATGCAACTGCCATTAACTCCCATTTTGTACACTGGTATTTTTAGGCTGTTCCGTTGCCATTAACACATCTGCTTTTAACTAGCATGGCTTTTTGCCCAGGATAATTTGTGTTTCATGGCTTTTTGGGCATCTAGTAAGACATTCTTGTGCATCTCTCATTTTTTGTTCATATTTCTTACTTTGATGTTCCCGGGCAGTTATTCTGACAATTGCTTTAGACTGGGGAAAATTACCCCTTTGATGGTTCCAGCCATACGTATCATTAGCTGATGCTAAATTCTCTTCTCACAGCATAAATATAACCGCATCGTGATCAGCGATACTTAGCCAGCAGCAGACTTCCAGGCTGGCAATTAACTTGCCTTTCTCAGTAGAATGAGGCCCAGTGGTGAGTGCTGGACCCCGCGCTGGGCGCTGAACTTCCTGTGAGAAAGCTTTAAGGGTGTTTTTTCCTCCTGTCCACATGAGGAAGCCATCCCGCGCTCTCCTCAGGGTAGTGTAAGAGCACAGGGGATGGCCGGCTAAGTCTAGACTGATGTATCTGCATTTGCCCTCCCTTTCAGATCTGCCTGTCACACGGACCGAGCAGATACCAGACGAACACCTCATGGTGTTTTCCAGCAAGGCACGATCGTGCGCCGCTGTGTTTTGCTCTGCAGGTTGTCCTTCAAGGCCCTGTGGTCCAGCAGATGAGTCTTTCATACATGCCCTCCAGTACTTGCCATTCTCTGCTCACCAAACTAACACCAGCGTTTGCTTCTCTGCTTCCCTTGGTGCCAAAATGATCAGGTACACAGTGATGGCACAAGCTTTTCCACATCATAGTGGATGGACTGCAGCATCGTGTGGCTACGTGTCGTTCCCTAAGGAAACAGCCTTGTCCAGTGTTACCCTCGATGCTGTGTAACGGTCGGCGGGGGTAAAAGCCCCGTCAGCACGTGCCTTTTCCCTTGCAAACCCCTAATGTGGTTTTTGAAAGCCACATGATAAGAGTACAGAGGGAATCACAGACTCGTTCAGGTTGGAAAAGACAGTTTGGATCATCGAGTCCAACCATCAACCCCACTCTGCAAGGTCACCCCTAAACCAGGTCTCCCAATACTACATCTGAGTGTCTTTTAAACTCCTCCAGGGGTGGGGACTCAGCCACCAGCCTGGGCAGCCCAGTCCAGGGTCTGACCACTCTCTCCAGGAAGAATCTCTTCCTGATGTCCAGTCTAACCCTCCCCTGGCAGAGCTTGAAGCCCTTCCCTCTGCTTCTGTCGCCAATGACCTGTGGGAATAGACCAGCACCAGCATCTCTGCAATGTCCTTTCAGAGAGCCATGAGGTCTCCCTGAGCCTCCTCTTCCTCAAACTAAACAGCCCCAACTCTCTCAAACAAGTTGAGACTTGTTAGGTCTAATAAAGAGGACAACTAAGTTATCAGCTTGGAGAAACGGAGACCGAGGGGTGACCTCATTAATGTCTAGAAATATGTGAAGGGTGGGTGTCAGGAAGATGGAGCTGGGCTCTGCTCGAGGGCATCTAGTGATAGGACATGGGGCAGTGGGTGTCAGTTGGAACAGAGGAGGTTCCACACCAGTCTGAGAAGGAACTTCTTCGTGGTGAGGGTGACAGAGCCCTGGAGGGGCTGCCCAGGGGGACTGTGGAGTCTCCTTCTCTGGAGACCTTTAAGACCTGTTCCTGTGCAGCTTGGTCTGAGGGACCCTGCTGTGGCAGGGAGATTGGACTGGATGATCTTTGGGGGTCCCTTCCCATCCCTGGTGTTCTGTGATTCTGTGGTCGTATCTCTCCTTGTTGATAGCCCCTACCTCAAGCAATTCATGTAGGGCTCAGCTGGATCTTCTCTGCTGGCTTCACTTTAAAAAGGCACAGTGCCCTCAGCGGGAGGGCTCCCTGCAGGTGTTCTTAGCTGATATTGAAATCTGGGCCCTCGAGTCTAAACCTGGCACTTGGACACAAATACCAGTAGTAGTCGGATGTCCTGTGAAGGAACAGGAGGAGCTGGGGGGCTCCTGTCTGCAGCAGAGGACCTGGGTACCCGTCTGTCAGGCTGTGATCTGTGGTCCTAGAATCCTCTGCTCTCACGCTGTTGTGACACGAGAAAACATCTCCCCTTCCTCTGCAGGGTCTGATTAAAAGTAAGAGGAGGTGTTTTGCCTTGATTAGATTTGTTACCACAACCGCGCGGTAACGTGTTCGCATGAGCCAGCGTCGCTCTGTTGCTTGATTAAGGTGAGGTTAATTGGAGGCATCATTTTCATCAGACTAACTGAAAATAAAGGGGGGAGGAAGAAGGGATGAGAAACCTGTAGCAGAGCGAACGCTGCTGAAGAGCAGCTTGTCTGGACCGGAAGGTGGAGTGGGAGAGGACCTGGCCCATCGGTGTTTCTAACGGGCATTCAGTGTTTTCAACAGAGAGGACCTGGCCCATCGGTGTTTCTAACGGGCATTCAGTGTTTTCAACAGAGAGGACCTGGCCCATCGGTGTTTCTAACGGGCATTCAGTGTTTTCAACAGAGAGGACCTGGCCCATCGGTGTTTCTAACGGGCATTCAGTGTTTTCAACAGAGAGGACCTGGCCCATCGGTGTTTCTAACGGGCATTCAGTGTTTTCAACATTTCTCCTTCCAGAGCCTGACTTCTCTTACCTCGATGCCCTGGCTCCGTATCAGCCTTTGGCCATGAAGTGTGTTTACTGTCCCATTGACACCAGACTGAATTTTATTCAGGTGTCTAAACTACTCAAAGAAGTCCAGGTAAGGAATTTTCTGTTGCCTTCTCTTGTGTTTCTTCAGACACCTAAACTAAGAGCTTTAACGACGAACTCTGGCTCCGAGCTGAGTGTGGCAGAGCCCGGCAAGATCTGCCAAAGCCTGCAGCACAGAGCAGAGGGTCTGTGCTTTCCTTGTGTCATCTCTAGGTGTGTGTGGACAGAACTTTTCCATGTGATGAACTTTTCCTGGCTGCATTTATTACAGCCTTCATAGAAAGGGTGCCAACTGCTGAGCATCTCAGCACCCTCAGGTTCAGCCTTCTGCCCTGCTCTTCATCCTGTACCTGATACTTGATGTGCTCCTGGCACTGCTCTTCTGGAGTTCACATTTATTCCAAACCCTCTGCTTGCCCCAACAGCTTTTGCAAAATCTAGGCCTCTTCTCTGTAGGAAGAAGGTCAGAGTGTTCAGGTAGCCTCTGCTTAACCCCTTCATTCTTTGTGGCTTTAGTGGCCCCTCCTGGTTCATCCAATTTATTTCTACTGAAATTTGCTTTCTGACTCTAATGTCAGAAATGATTCTATGATTCTATGTCTCTGCCTTGGGATCTGAAGGGGTTGTAGAGATTCACTCCACACAGCTCTGATTGCCCCAGGCTCCCCATAAAACCACTGGTGACAGATATGCACTTCTGGAGGGTAATTTGTATCCTGGGCAAGCTGAAGTGCCCTTTCTCTTTTCCATGATTATCTGGACAGGTGATAAGATTCCTAATTTGGTGCCTGAGGTGGCTGCCTAACTTCAGGGGTATGAATCGCTCCCTCGGGGTTTGCAGTTACGTCTCCAGGGACACATGATAATAAAACAAAACAAACAGCCCAGGACTTCCCTGCCGTTCTCAACAGAGAAACTTTAAGAGAATACAGACCTATCAGTTCCAGAAGAAGCAGCTCTGTCTGAATTTGCCTGCTCTGTTTTCCTTGCTATTGTATGCTTGGTCAGAGTCCTTCTGAGTCCTGAGAGTCTGTTCTACAGATGTGATTTCTTTAAATCACCACCTTTTTCCCACCTCTGCATCCACCTGCAACTCAACTGCTTCTTATTCCAGCTGGTCTCACAGCTGGTGTCAACCCTGGTGCTGTGAGAACACAAACCTATGGCTCCACTCTGTATCTGGATGAGTCATTCAAGTCAAGACGACCTCCCTTTTCGCAGCTTTCGACTGTGCTCCTTCAGGTGAAATTCCAGTTAGACCCAGTTTCACAAGGGAGGCAGATAAAAGGACTAGTTCTACTGCTTTTGAGGGTTACATGTGTCTACTCAGTGCTGAATTGTAATGGCAGGTGATGGAAGAGCAGGTATTGCCCTCCTTTGCAACTACCTCATTAATGTCTATAAATATGTGAAGGGTGGGTGTCAGGAGGATGGAGCCAGGCTCT
>VXBP01006869.1:489553-621755 GCA_013400115.1 Rhinopomastus cyanomelas | reverse complement strand
GGGATTGGACCAGATGATCTTTCGAGGTCCTTTCCAACCCCTAATGATTCTATGATTCTATGATTCTATGACTCATGATGAAAGCAGTGCCTGGTGTTTCTCCTGGCTGAGCTTTCCCTCGTGTCCTACCTTCAGCTTCATACTGAACCAGACATTCTTCCAACCTCTCTGCAGCGTCTGGAGCACTTTGTGTCGTTGTTCTCTGACCTGCCTTGTCATCACACAGCTGCCAGCAGCTGCCACTGCCACTGGTTTTTGGACAAGCTGTTTCTGCCACGTTACTGCTGAGGTAGAAGAATGTTGTGCACAAGCCAGTTGTGCTTTGGCTTCCTGCAGTCCCACAGAGGTCCTTTGGGCAAGCGGCCTGTTCGTGCTTTGGTAACTTATTGCTGACCGGTCATGAAAACTCAGAGCTACTTGTTCTTAGACGTTGGAGCAGACTGCCCAGGGCAGTGCTGGAGTCACCATCCCTGGAGATACTTAAAGGGCACACAGATGTGGTNGTTGTGGAGTCTCCTTCTCTGGAGATGTTTAAGACCCACCTGGATGTGTTCCTGAGTGACTTGGTCTAGGTGACCCTGCTGGACTAGATGATCTAATGCTTCTGAGATTCTGTGAAAGACTCTGTGGTTCCATGGCTGAGCTGTTGTTTCTGCAGCCTTGCACGTGGAGCATCTAGCTCCGTCAGCACCACTCTGCGGTGATCTCTGCCGTTACTGTCGTTTGCTTGGGGTGTAGGTGGCGACTAAAGACACAGATCCGGGCCGTGTCCCCTGGGTGCTGCTGGAGCAGTTTGTTCCAGTAGCCACTGGAGCTTCTCAGCTGCATCTGTTGGCTGTTGTTTTCATGCCCGTGAAGCAGCTTGCTGGCGACCGGCCACGGCTCTCCCGCGCTAGGGCATCCCTGGCGCAGGGCGGCGCGCAGGCCCCGCCGAGCGCTGCTGTAAGTCCCCCCTCCTCTTCTGCAGCCTCTGCACGTCGTTTGCCCGGAGCAGTACACTCAGCCGCCGCCCACCCAGTCCCATCGCACGGACCTGATGGTAGACTGCCAGCCTCCGCCCATGTCCTACCGCCGCGCCGAGGTGCTCACTCTTCCCTACAAGCGGCGCTACGAGAAGATTGAGATCATGCCAGACGTGAGTAGCAAAAGCGGGGAGCACGGAGGCGTTGCCCTTTGTGTTTGTGGTCCTGGGCCATGGAAGGAGCCGCAGGAGGCAGGAGCTGCCTTGTCTCTGTCCCCAGCTGCACCTGCCGTAAGAAATAGCCTTTCCCTTGAGGAGCGGCACTGCGTCCTGTGCTGAAGGCACAGCAGGGACGTGGCTCGTTCCTGCTACCACACTTTCAGTAAACAGTTAATTCATAGAATCCTGGAATCATTAGGGATGGGAAGGGGCCTCGAAAGATCATCCAGTCCAGTCCCCCTGCCACAGCAGGATCCCCTAGATCATAGAATCATTAGGGATGGGAAGGGACCTCCAAAGATCATCCAGTCCAATCCCCCTGCCACAGCAGGATCCCCTAGATCCAGTCATTAGGGATTGGAAGGGACCTCCAAAGATCGTCCAGTCCAATCCCCCTGCCACAGCAGGGCCACCCAGACCAAGTCATGCAGTCGTAATTCCTGCGGCCAAAGTCCAGTAGGGGAATGGGCTGCTCGTGGCCATCTATGGCGGCGACTGCTTATGGCCACAGCATCTATTAATAACTTATGAACCCCATAAATCAGATATGAATGTCCCCAGAATAGAAAGAGTGACCCATATTCTGACTGCAAAGATCTTCAAATATAGTTTTTACACACCAATCAGCACAGAAGTGTCCTTGGATCAGCGGTGACCGTGGCTTTGTACAAGCAGGCCCTATGGAAAGTGTTCAGTGTAGGAGTCTACCTGTGATCAAGGAAGCAGAGGGAGGAAGAACCCTCAGCTGAGTCAAATGTGAAGTGCAGAACCGGTGGCCACGTAACCAAGTCCCTGGACCAGTCTGCAGTACCCCTTCCTGCCAGTTTGTGGGTGTCTGCTTTGATGCGTGAGCTCTGTGAGGAGCCTGCCCAGCCCCCTGCTCAGAGGGCAGCCAGAGACAAGGAGGGATTTTGTAATCAGAGGGCAGACTTGGACGCGACTCCGTCCTGCCGTGTGCATTTGGCGGGCTTGGAAACGTGCGTGTTCCTTAGATCCTGCTGAACCTAAGGGCAGTGAAAGGTGGCTCCCCCTCACCAGCACGGGCAAGGCAAGTGCCGCGTCCTGAGCGCAGCGAGGCAGCACTTGACTTGCCTATTGTGCAGGTTCCAGTAAGACTGTGAGGAGGGTGTGAGTGAGCCTTTGTTTGAGAGCTTGTCCCTGGTGTCAGCCCTGGGAAGAGGGTGGGTACCAGCGCAGCGTGCAGAGAGAATGCAGATGAGCACAGATGCCACAGATGAATCTTCACCAGCCCTCACACTGAGGTTCCTGGCGAGGGGGAGGGTTGTCTAAGAGCTAGGCTGGTCTAAGGGAGCCGTGGCTTCTGTTTCTTGCTCTGTTGGAGTCGTCTTCGACGATCAGCGCAAGTCTGAAACACAAAGGCAGCTCACGCTGGAAAGGAGAGTGGGAGTGCAGAGTTCCCTGGCCAAAGTGCCGTGCTCGCGGGGTTAGGCTGCATCAAAGAACAAGTCAGCGTTCCTCTGTTACCTCAGCTCTTGGCAGCAAGATCCTCACACTGGAGGCACAAGAGGCCACACGGGTTCAGTCTCACCGGCAGCCACTGATGTGGAGATGCTCTTCGTTTCTCCAAGCCAGCTCTCTGGTGGGATTTGGGTGCTGGCTGCCACTGAAGCGAATGGATAGCTCCTGCTCCTCTGGGTAAACACAGTGTGTGGAAGCAGGACAGTCCCCACACTGCTGGGATGTTGCAGGAGGGTGCTCTGCAGACGGGGGGGTGTATTCACCGGCCTGCCAGTGGGGATCCCAAAAGCACACAGAAAACACGGGCTGGTTTCCGTCGCGTTCCCTTTGGTTTGGAGAGCTGAAGCATAAAGCTGCACAGCCAGGGACATGGACAGGAGTGCCCGCTTCGTACTGGTTAGCCAGATCTGAAATGGTGAAGCCCACCTGCAAAACCAAAGTGATATGAAAGGTTAGGTCTGCTCCAGGGTTAGGACTTGTGTCTAAAGCTACAGATAAAAGTCCCGTGAAAGTCTGTCTGCGTCAGTGAAGTCCTGATAGGGGCCCTCTCCTAACACAGGGTCATTAGGGCCTGGAAGGGACCTTGAAAGATCATCCAGTCCAGTCCCCATGCCACAGCAGGATCACCTGGACCAAGTTGCACAGGAACATGTCCAAGTGGGTTTGAAACGTCTCCAGAGGAGACTCCACAACCACCCTGGGCAGCCCCTTCCAGTTCCCCACCACCCTCATTGTGAAGAAGGTCCTTCTCTTATTGGAACAGAACCTCCTCTGTTCCAGCTCACACCCACTGCCCCTTGTCCTATAATTGGGTGCCCCTGAGCAGAGGCTGGCTCCATCCTCCTGACACCCACCCTTCACACATTTATAGACGTTAATGAGGTCACCCCTCAGTCTCCCCTTCTCCAAGCTCGAGAGCCCCAGCTCCCTCAGCCTCTCCTCATCGGGGAGCTGTTCTACTTCCTTCATCATCTTTGCTGCTCTGCGCTGGACACCCTCCAGCAGCTCCGTGTCCTTCTCGAACTGAGGGGCCCAGAACTGGACACATCCAGAACAGCCCCAGAATTGGATCCCTAAAGCTTTGGGAAACCGAACGGGTGGCTCAGCCTGGTTTCAGTCAGTGCAGACTGAGGGAGGGCGCTTCCTGTCCCGGACTGTCGCGGGGTTCAGTCTCCCTTTCAGACTCCAGTGCAGACGTAGTTAGGCTGCTGGAGCTTGTCTGCGTGTCAGTCACCTCCCCGAAGAGCACAGCCAGGCCAAGCAGGAGCGTTGTGAGTGAGCGAGGTTTACGCCCAGAGCAGCCTTTGTTTGGAGAGGGGTTTAACAGTCCCAAAGCACCAGGCTGCAGCGGCTCTGCGAGCTGTTGTGGGAACCTTTACACCTGAACTCGTTTGTTCCAGCATCTGCCTTTCCCTTTAAAAAATCATTGTAGGTAAAAGCCTGCTTCCTGGCAATTGGGTCAGGCACCGCGCGCCCGCCGGAGAGCGTGGGAGGGTGGGAAGCACCTTCTGGAGCAAACAGATAAGTTAAACAGTGCTGCTTGAGCAAGTGATGTGCCTCCAGTTTGATTACAGCTGAACAGCGGTGCGGATCGCTTGGCTCCAGCAGCTGACTGCCGTCCCCGAGAGCTCGGCCGCGGGGATTCTCTGCGTGCAGGTTCTTCAGGACACGGGCCAGGGAAGGAGAGGGAATGTGCAGTGAGCAGCCAGACAGAAGGGAGCTGATCAGGAACTCTGCGAGAAAGAGTCGTGAGAACAGTCACTCGTCACCCGTTCCTATTCTGTGGCTGCCCTCCACCTTCTGCTGTCCTCACTGCTCTTTCCAGGCTGGGTCTTGCCAGCTCCCTTTGAGGGAAAGGCAGCCTTCATCTTCTCTCAATTCCCTCTGTTTTGGTGGCTAAGGAGTTTTAACCTCTGTCAGACATTCTCTGACAGTCTTACCTTGGTGACCACAAGTTCTCCAGCCTCCTGACCCCTCTGTTGTTTTTGCCCGGCCGGTTCCCCTTGTGCAGAGCTGCAGCAGCCTCACTGTATCGTCGCTGCAGCGGAGCCAGCCCGCTGCTTCTGCTGCTGGTCGTGCCACGTTCCCCTATCTGTGGAAGTGCCTGGAGCCCTCCCCTTGTTCTGGCACAGTCTGTCTCAGAGCCCGCCTTCACCTTCTAGCATCCCACCAGCACTCTCCTTGTCGCAGCTGCTGCCAGTCTTTTCCTAGCCGAAGCCAGAGCTGCGGTGGTCTGCCGTCTCGCTGAGTGGCGTCACCGATGGTCAACGCACCCAGGCATTCCTTTCTCCTTGGAAACGTCTCCCACCCCATAGCCCTGTCCCTTCTGTGGGGCTGCTCAGCTTCTCATGCCTCTGCAGAGAATTCTCCCTCCTCCTCCCCTCCTCTTTGCTCTTGGAATGTCTTGTCCTTCATTCCCTTTGTTTTCTTTTTGGTCTCTGCGGTGCCTTTCCTTGGGTTGGTCTCATCTACTGATGTCCCTGTTTAGCCTGAGGTAGCCCAGGCCCCCAGGCTGCCTTTGCGTGCCCCACGTTAGAGTCTGGGTTTGTTTCCCCTCTGTTTCTGGTGGCTGGCTATGAGATAACTCTCTTTTCTAGCCAAACACTCCCATCTCTCTTCCCAGTCAGCATCACGTTCTGACCTGCAGACTGGTTGCTCTCTGTTGAATGTTTTGATGGATGCCCTGCTCATGTCTTTGAGATGGCTCCTCTTTGGCACCTGCAAGCTGCTTGCCTTTGCTCTGAGGCTGTTTCATGTCCTTGCTTTCCCCTGCCTGTCAGTTTTCATGCAAATATGAGGCTGATTTTTGCTTTCGGTGGTTCTGCCTCCCTCTGAATTGCAGGTTGGTCAAACAGCTGTTTGCTGCCTGCTCCCAGGCCGTGGAGCACGCGGGGCAGAGCTCCCTGAAGCAGCCAGAAACCTGCTTCGTTGAGTCTCTTAAAGTCCTCCCTAAACCGTCCCTTGACACGGGGTTGGCTTTAGGACTGGGACTTGGGTTTATACTCCCACACAGGGTTGTTATGTGGGTGCTTGGTCAGTTGGCAGATCTCCAGGCCTTGAGGAGGAGGTTGTGGCCTCTCCAGTTTGTGTTGTAGCACAAGTAGACTTCTCCTTTGCTGGTGCCTTCCCTCTGGTGTCCATGTAATCAGATTCTCCTTTGGGCTCTCTTTTTGCCAGGCTAAACAAGCCCAGAGATTTAGTTTCCTCTCAGAAGACAACTTCTCCTGCCCTGACCCTTCAGATTCTCCTGCTTGAACTCCAGTTAGCCCCAATTTACAAGTAGTTCAAATGAGATCTTGCTGGCCCCAGGACAACAGTGACAGCTCATCCCTGCTAGAAGTAGCTGGTGTTTTCTGGGGCTGCATCTAGCTGCTTGACAGCCGTTGTCACGTTTGTGGCTCCCAGTTCTCCGGAGATGGACTAATAAACCTGGACCCTTCACCTCTGTCGTTTCCAGCAGCTGCCAGCGTGCAGCAGGAATTCTCAGCACTGGCCCAGTCCCTGGCCTTGCATTTCACACGACTGGATCTCATCTTGGTTTTTCTCACTCTGGTTCCTGAGGTCACCTAGTTGTTCCTCTGCGGTAGCCTGATCTCTCCTCTCCGTTAAGGAGAGCCTGCACAAGCTCCACTGGGGCCTTCTGCCTTCTCTTCGTTCTCTGCCGAGGTCATTAGTGAAAATCAGATGGGACCAGGCTCAAGACAGACCTTCAGGGGCTGCCTGGGACCAGCGCCTGCCCCACCGTGGGACTGCGGGGCAAACCCAGTTTGTCGTGTCCCGTGTGCCGGTGCCTCACGACGCACAGGCCGTGGCTGCCCCGATCCCTTCAGCAGCTGTCTCGTCAGAAGCAGCTGCTGCGTGTGGTCCTCTGGTGGGGATGGTTTTTGAAGCTGAAATTCAAAGATTGAAAGGGTCACCCGGCCTTGGAAGAGGCTGTCAAGGGAGGGGCTTGAATCACCACCCCTGGGTGTGTTCAAGAGTCATGTAGATGTGGAGCTTAGGGAGCGGGTTTGGGGGTGGCCTTGGGACAGTTGGGTTAGTGGTTGGACTCGATGGTCTTGAAGGTCTTCTCAAGCCTACCCTGGCTCTGTGAATGCGGTCCCACGTGAAGGAATCACCTGCAGCCTCCAGTGAAAGTGCCTTAGCTCTGGTCGCGGCTGCAGAGGCTGGCTCCCCTCTCCATCCCCCGTGGCGAGGCTCACGCCAGCACTCGCAGTTCCACCCTGCTGCTTGCAGGTTGGTCTCTGTTTTACACTTTCCTGGGCGAAGCGAGACACGCAGCCCACGCCACCCCCCAGTTTGGTCTGAGGCACCCCAGGTCTCCCCCGCGGGCAGGGGGCCGATGGCTGTGGTGTCGGAGCTCGGCTGGTGCCAGCGTGTGGCATCAGACCGCGAGCACGACGCAGCCGTTCTCGCCTGGCGGGGGGCTTCTCAATCTCAGAGCGAGCAGCCAGACCCAGCAGCTGCAAGTTGGGCAGGTTTGACCTTGAAATGAGACACAGCTTCGTCACCGCAAGGGAACGAAAGCTTGGAGCCGCCTGCGAGAGGAGATGGTGATGCTGCCACTGCGTGAGGCGCAGGCAGGATTCCTCCTTTTAGCCCGGCCTCCTGGAGCAGCTCTGCGACCGCAGCAGGAGGGGCAGGCAGAGGAGCGGAGCAGCGCGGGCTGCTCCGGCTGGGCGAGGTGCTGGATGGGACTGAGTGACCTTGGCTTTGGCTCGGGTCAGCGAACGTCCGTGAGAAAGGACTGGCCACAGCCTAGAGAGGGCCGGGAGGCGCAGCGGTGTCACGGAGAGGGCCGGGAGGCGCAGCGGTGTCGCGGAGAGGGCCGGGAGGTGCAGCGATGTCGTAGTGGGAATGAAAACACGTGTGCCTTGCTGTCTTTCTCCCTTCAGGAGCCGCTGTAACCGCTGACACCAGAGTGTCTCAGTGGCAGAAGAGGACCTTGGCTCTGAGCTCCTCTCTGCTTCCTAGGGCTCTCTTCCCGTTGTGCTGTCGCTTTGCCCTCTGTTTTGCGTTAGAGCCACCTCGGGAGGGTGCTGGGAATGGAAAGGGCCTCCGACCAGTCGCACGCTGCTGCACGTGTTACTGGTTTTCAGTGCCAGGGGCCGTCGGAGGCAGTGACTGTCGCCCAATTTCCATTCCCAGCTGAGGGAGCTGGGTCTGTTGAGCTTGGAGAAGAGGAGACTGAGGGGTGACCTCATTAATGTCTATAGATATGTGAAGGGTGGGTGTCAGGAGGATGGAGCCAGGCTCTGCTCAGTGTCATCTGGTGATAGGATGAGGGGATGTGAGCTGGAAACATGGAATCATTGGGGAGCAGAAGGAACCTCAAAAGGTCATCGAGCAGAGGAGGTTCCACATCAGTGTCAGAAGGACCTTCTTCCCAGTGAGGGTGCCAGAGCCCTGGAAGGGGCTGCCCAGGGGGTTGTGGAGTCTCCTTCTCTGGAGACATTTCAAACCCCCCTGGACATGTTCTTGTGCAGCTGGATCTAGGTGATCCTGCTGTGGCAGGGGAACTGGACTGGATGGTCTTTAAGGTCCCCTCCAGTCCCCGATGCTCTGTGGTTGTTTCGCACCGAGAGAGTGGCTGTGGTTAGTGAAAACCTCGTGCTGCTCCGGCAGCGCCGTGAAGGCGGCGGCTCCAAGAGCTGGAAGAAGGGCAGAGCCGTCGCCGCGTCAGTGCGGCTGTGGTCACAGTCCGCTCGTCCGCGGTTAAAAATACCCCGGTGCCAATTTCATCCCAGCTGGTTCCGTGCGCGGTGGGAGATCGTCCCTCGCTGATCAGAGTCTCTCTCCTGCTCCAGCTCGCAGACTCGCTGGTGCCCATGGAGGTCAAGCCTGGCATTTCCTTGGCGACAGTTTCCGCCGCGCTGCATACGAAGGACAACAAGCACGTGCTGCAGGTACGTGCAGCGGGACGGGGAGCAGAACACCCTCGCGCCGGCGCTCCTGCCCCTGGGGACCCTTCCTCGGCTCCTTCCCCACCAGAGCAGAGCCTTTGTGGGGTGCTTTGTCCTGGCCTGTGTGAGCAGGGAGGGGGATGCGAGGAAACCTCCCTGCCCTCTCGTTGATGGCCCTGTGCCTGGCTGAGGTAAAAGGGGAAGTGGGGTTCCTGCTGAAGGAGGTTACAGACCACACTGCTCTGTCACGCACCGGGTCAGCATCACGGAAACACTAGGGATTGGAAGGGACCTGAAAGATCATCCAGTCCAGTCCCCCTGCCCCAGCAGCAGTCAGCCCCCTGTGGGCTTAGAACTGAGGGCTCAGAGGAGAGAGATGAGCTCCAGCACTGGACGTGTGAAGGGACTGTCCTCCTTAGGCTCTGCTCTTCCCCAGGAAGCAGACCCTGAGCCCTTCTGCAAAGGGGGAGTGCTGCTCCTGCTCTTCCCACCGCCTCCTTGCAGCTGACACCGCAGGTCCTGCCGTGTTCACACTCGCCCCCCTCTCATCTCCCTTGTGTTCACACTCGTCCCCCCCTCTCATCTCCCTTGTGTTCACACTCGTCCCCTCTCTCATCTCCCTTGTGTTCACACTCGTCCCCCCTCTCTCATCTCCCTTGTGTTCACACTCGTCCCCCCTCTCTCATCTCCCTTGTGTTCACACTCGTCCCCCCTCTCTCATCTCCCTTGTGTTCACACTCGTCCCCCCTCTCTCATCTCCCTTGTGTTCACACTCGTCCCCCCTCTCTCATCTCCCTTGTGTTCACACTCGTCCCCCCTCTCTCATCTCCCTTGTGTTCACACTCGTCCCCCCTCTCTCATCTCCCTTGTGTTCACACTCGTCCCCCCTCTCTCATCTCCCTTGTGTTCACACTCGTCCCCCCTCTCTCATCTCCCTTGTGTTCACACTCGTCCCCCCTCTCTCATCTCCCTTGTGTTCACACTCGTCCCCCCTCTCTCATCTCCCTTGTGTTCACACTCGTCCCCCCTCTCTCATCTCCCTTGTGTTCACACTCGTCCCCCCTCTCTCATCTCCCTTGTGTTCACACTCGTCCCCCCTCTCTCATCTCCCTTGTGTTCACACTCGTCCCCCCTCTCTCATCTCCCTTGTGTTCACACTCGTCCCCCCTCTCTCATCTCCCTTGTGTTCACACTCGTCCCCCCTCTCTCATCTCCCTTGTGTTCACACTCGTCCCCCCTCTCTCATCTCCCTTGTGTTCACACTCGTCCCCCCTCTCATCTCCCTTGTGTCCACACCCGTCCCAAGGACTCACTTTTCTGAGGCCAGTGAGAAACGAATTCCTCCTCCTTCTCCTCACTCCCTGAGCAGCTGCCTGCTCTGGATCTGCCTGTTTGTCAACCTGTTTGCATCTTGGACAGTGGTTTTCGTGGCCCTCTTTAAGCCACAGTCCCCAGAAAATGGCTCAGAGCACTGGGATGCTGGACTGGAGACGCTCCAGTCTTGGCTGGAGCCAGAGTGGCCCTTTAAGGCAACTGGAATGGAACTGGATTTGCTGGAGATGTGAAGGTGATGGAGCTTTGAACCAAACTGCTGGGTGCTGCCTCTAAGCGTTGGCCTGCGTGTGCAGAGGCCCAGGGGCCAGGCTGGGCTCCGCTCCCCTCGGCCCTGCCGCGTTCCCTGCCCGCAGCAGCCAGCAGAGCCCTTGCTCCCCCCCAGACCTGCTTGTTCCAGCCCTGAGCCCCTGTGTCCTTCTCGCCCGTCAGCTCCCCCCCAAACCTCCGCAGCCCCCCGTGGGCAAGAAGAGGAAGCGAGTGAGCGACGACGTGCCGGAGTGTAAGCCCCTGAAGCCCTTGCTGAGCGGCTCCATTCCCGTGGAGCAGTTTGTGCAGACACTGGAGAAGGTAATAACTGCCTGGTGGCCGCTGAGGTTCCGTGGGCTTCTGCGCGGCTCGGCCACTTGCCGCTCTGCTGACCGAGGGAGTGACCGAGGCAGGGGCTCATGGACTAGCCAGGTGCTTCAGGGGTCGTGTCCCTGCACTGAGGGAGTAGCTCCCCGTGGAGGAGTCGTGTCCTCTTCCAGGGGCTCCGTGTCAGTCATGTCCTCTGGTTCCTTTGGTGCCCCTTGAGTGGGGGACTCCTCTCCCCCACGGGAGTGGGGGACTCCTCTCCCCCACGGGAGTGGGGGACTCTCAGCTGGCTGCCAGGAAATCTGAGCAGCGGGGAGGAGGTCTTGACAGTGTTTGAAGTTCCTACACGTTTTGTGAAAAGGGGGTGACCAAATGAAGAAGAGACCCTGAGGCCACGTCTGGAGTCCTCTGGCTCCCCAGTTATGGGCTCCCCAGTTAAAGCAAGAGAGGGAACTACTGGGCAGAGTCCAGTCAGGGGCTGCTGCAAAGATTGTTAGGGGACCGGAGCATCTCTGTGCCCAGGAGAGGCTGCGAGCCGTGGGGCTGCTCAGCTGGAGGAGAGCAGGCTGAGAGGGGGTCTGAGCAGGAGCTAGAGAGGGGAGCAGGGTCAGGAGGAGGGGGCCAGGCTGTTCTCAGTGGCATCTGGTGACAGGGACGAGCTGGAACGTGGGAAATAAACTCCACCTGAACGTGGAGAGAAACTTCTCTGCTGTGAGGGTGACGGAGCCCTGCACAGGCTGCCCGGAGGGGCTGTGGAGTCTCCTGCTCTGGGGAGATTCCAGACCCACCTGTGCAACCTGCTCTGGGCGACCCTGCTGAGCAGGAGGTTGGCCTGGATGATGTCCAGGGGTCCCCAGCAACTCCTGCCAGCCTGGGGGTCTCTGAGATGTCTCCACTGGTGGGGCAGCTTTCCGGGGAGCTGCAGGACGTGCCTGGCTCTGGGGAGCCCTGTTCTCCCTGCAGGACTCCTTGGGGTGCATTAGCGAAGGGCAGGGCTCTGTGTAAGGACGTTTGCCCTGGGGGTCAGTAGGTCTCCACCTTCATCTTTGAGGCAGTGCCTCAGCAGGGGGGCCTCTCTGTGGTTGGAGGAGCTGTTGTCCTCCTTGTCTCTCAGGATTTTGCAGCTGCAGTGACCTGCTCCGGTGGAAACCGGTGGCTTTTGCCTCCCAGTGCTGGAGTGTATCCCTGTGTGTGATGAGGGTTCTTCAGGTCGGCCCAGGTTCCCTCTGCAAGTCCCAGAGGCTCAGACATGTGCAGCAGCTCCCTGAGTTCCGTTTGCCCGTCCCCACTGTGCCCCAGTCCTTCACCTCTGCCTCTTCCCCTGAGCTGCAGTGACTTCTCTCTCCTCTGCTCCCTCTCGCTTCCTCCAGCACGGCTTCAGCGACGTGAAGGTGGAGGACACAGCCAAGGGCCACATCGTGCTCCTCCAGGAGGCAGAAACCCTCATTCAGCTCGAGGAGGACTCCACACACATCATCTGCGACAACGACGAGCCTCTGAGGGTGAAACTGCGTGACCTGGTGCTCAAGTTCCTGCAGAAGTTCTAGCTTCCTGGAGAAGCGCTTGGGGCTCTCCCTGTTCTTGGAGCTTTGGTTTGAAACACGTTTGGAGGCAGCTCCTGCTCTGCAAAGGTTTGCTGTTGGCATCTTACAGGAGACACGAGCTGCCGAGTTAATAAACAGCGTTTGTGCACGGGGGGTGAGATTGTGAGTGTGAGCAGGCGCCGCCGTCGCTCTGTGGGACCCCCCAGCACCCTGCGACCCGCTCCTGCGCCCGAGAAACCTCTGCGGAGCCTGGAAACAACGGCCTGGGATGGTAAGAGATTGATCTTTCTGCCCAGTCAGCAGGTCCAGGTTCCCCTCTGTTCTCCCTCTACGCTCTGCGCGCGTCTGCGCCAAGGGGAAGGAGAGAGCCAGGGTCAGGCACAGAGTGTTCAGTGAGGGGCCAGAGCCCCGGCAGGGGCCGCTCAGCGGGGCTGTGGAGTCTCCTCTGGAGACGGTTCAAACCCACCTGGGCTGTTTCTGTGTGACTGGGTCTAGGGGATCCTGCTGTGGCAGGGGGATGGGACTGGATGGTCTGTTGAGGTCCCTTCCAACCCCTAATGTCCTGTGGTTCTGTGGAAAGATAAAGTAAAAGCAGGAAAAGGGGGCTGTGCTGGACACGTGGAACAGACTCCAAGCCGCAGGAGCCCAGCTGTTCCCCGCGAAAGGGAAACCTGGGGAGCTCTGTGTTCAGAGCGAGGTGGTTGTCGCACCCTGACCTCGCTGGGGCCGGGTTTATCCACCGAGCCTGAGGCCCTTCGCCCAGCAGCAGTTTCTCCCCGGTGGGTGAAGGAGGTGTCTCAGGGAGACGGTGTGAAAGCACAGCAAGTCAAGAGCCTGGCTACAGCGAGAGCTCAGCTGGTAGGGCCAGGCTGTAGGGTGATCCCCCAGAGCCAGAGCCCGGGAGCCGACCCAGCCAAGCGCTGAGGGATGGGGATGTCTCTGTGACATCTGGGTTGTGGGAGCTGCAGCCCTGCAGCAGCTCAGATTCCCTGCGGTGCGCGGTGGCTGAGCTGCGGAGAGGGCAAAGGCCGGCGGCTGCCCCCGTCTTCCAGAGAGGGGAGAAGTAAAGAAACCCCTCCTGGGCGCCGCTCGAGGTGCCGGGGCCCTGCCTGGGCTGCTGGGCAGAGCCGGTTCAGCATCGGCTGCTGCTCGTGCCTGGAGCGACTTCATGGAGCAGGGGCTCCTGGGTGGGGGGAAGTGCCTCGTGTTTTGTGGGAGCCTTAAGAAAACAACTAGGCTGAGTGCCCCAGTGCCAGGCTGCCCCTGCCGTGCCAACAGCAGTCAGTCCCTGTCGCTGCAGGGGAGCTGCTGGTCACCAGCGTCAGTCAGTGGGTGCTGTGACCCACACCAGGGCCACCTCAGGCGGTGCTTTGACTCACGGAGTCACACAGTGGTTTGGGTGGGACAGGACCCCAAGAGGGGCTGTAGTTCAACCCCCTGCAGTGAGCAGGGGTGACCTGAGGTAGAGCAGGTTGCTCAGCAGAGGAGAGACCAAGACCCTCTGGCCGCACCCAGCAGTAAGAGCAGCGTCAGCAGCCCTCAAGCCGAGGGAGGGGAAGGCAAAGCTGCCACTCCTGACCACGCACGGAGTTTCCACCCCCGCTGGGGCTGCACCAGCAGGTCTGTCACCCAGCCACGACCTCACCGACGGCTACAACTGCTTTTAGGAGCAGCTGCTGGCCAGAGGGGTTCCCACCACCCCAGACCAGCTCAGCCACCCCCTCCTCCTGCTCCCTGGGGAGACCCTCGGGTTTTGGGTGCCCCTGAGCAGCAGGGCCCCAGCACACAGGCACGGAGACGCTCTCAAGTGAAACTCTCCATTTATTGGATCCTCTTACAAAAACGTCGACATTGTGCTCGTGTTGAATCGTCCCTCCCGGCTGCCAGCACAGCCACGGCGCGGGGCGGGCAGGGCCTGTGCGACACCACGGGGCTCCGGGGCAGTCGGGGTCGCCGCCGCCGATGCTATTTACAGTGAGGAGGATCTCGACACGCACCCGGCCCCCACCAGCTGCACCCCTGCTCCTGGGGTTGGTGGCAGAAACGTCCCTCCCTGGGAAAGGAGCAGCCACCGAGACCTTCCCGTCGCCTTGGGGCTGGCAGAGACCGTGTGCCCCAGGCTGCTCAGTGCTGGCCCTGGGACCAGCGGTACAACCTGACCTGAGCTTTGGAGTTACCTGGGGACCTCCTGGAAACCAGGGGAGAGTGAAGGGGGTTGTTTGGGATGGTGGCCCAGGCTGGACCAGAGAAACAACCCCCTCTCCTGCCTGGTGACTGGAGGGAGGTGAAGGCCAGCCCAGCTCCTGGGAGGTCTTGGGAGCAGGAAGTCACGGTGTGGATTGCGACTCTCTGCTCCAGAGGGGTCTTGGTGGCTGTTTGGGAAAGAGCCAGGGCCGCAGGGGTCAGCAACAGGCCCGCGGGTGCGGGAAGGAGAGGCCCTCACTGGCACTGCATTTCCTTGTGGCACCCAGTCCCTCCCGACGCTGCGGCCTAGCAGGTCCCCTGCCCCGGGCAGGTGCCTTCAGTGACTCGGAGCAGCCCTCTGCCCTTCACCCACGAAACGCTCCCCTTTCAGGGGCCTCAGCAAGGAGGGACCGATCGGTCCCCCCACCGTGCAGCCTCTCCCTGCGCAGCCATGATGCTCCAAGCCTGATCCCCAGCTGCTGCCGCACCAGGGACCCCCAGAACAACCAACACTTTGGGGGACAGCTGAGCGGGTCAGGAGCAGCACAACGGGGATTTCCAGCGCCGGCCGACCTCCGCGTTCCCACTGGCCTTGAGCGGCAGCGCCCGGGCGGAAAGGAACAAACCCAGCCCTGGGCCTGCTGCCCGCTCCGGCTGCGGCCACGCAGAGGGACTCAGCAGCCCCCGATGCGACCAGCAGCACAAACACTCAGCGTCTCCTCCCTGCGTGCGAGCTCCCCCGTGACAACAGTCTCTCACCAGAGCAGTAACGTTGCCCTTCAGCCTTGAAAACTGGCTGCCGAGCGGCCGCTCTCTGCTGCTCGAAGGTGCCGCCCGCACCTGCACCCAGCTCAGCTCGGGCTGCGCAGGCAGAGGGCTGGGAGGGCAGAGCTGCCTCTGCGCTCGGCTGACGCTCGGGACCTTCACTGGACCTGAGCGGCTGCAGCGCTGCTAACGAAGCACCGACTAACGAGGGGACAATTAGAGCCAGCAGCAGTGGAGTGTCAGGTCCCTCGGGGATGCTGCAGCTGAGAAAGCTGCTGCCAAGGACCATGTTCTGTCCCAAGCAGGGGCAGAAAGCATCTTCCAGGTGTTCGAGGGCCCCCCGGGAGCCTCCATCCCATTTTTGAGGAGACCGTGGAGCTCCCTGCGCTCCGTTGGAGCACCTGGTGTTAGAGAGAAGGGGAGCAAACCCCAAACACCTGGGGAGGGCCAGGGACCTCGATCCGTAGCTTCCTGTGGCCGCCAGTGCTGAAGGCAGGAGCTGTTGGCTCTGCTGGGGACGAGCTGGCCCGTCCCTTGGAGCAGCTGTCGGGGGGCCACTTGCCACGGGGCTGCCATGAAAACCAGCTGAAATGTGGCCAGAGAGGCCACTTAAACCCCCAAAAGGTGGTGCAGGCTGCAGGAGGCGCGTGTGGCCGGGGCTGACGGCACGGCTGAGCTCGGGAGCTGCTCCTGATTTGGGCCGCACCGGAGACACGGCGAGATGGGCCCATCCTTCTGCCACAGGGTGTGGGGTGCTGAGGGGCTACCGGCCAGGGCGGAATTCAGGCCAGAGAAACGAGGACACAGGTTTCACCTTCCCATCTACCCAGCAAGAGCTTCTCCAGGTGGCCTTAGGCATGTGGATGCGCTGAGGGAGCACGTGGGAGAGGGGCCTGCTGCGGGCTGAGACCGAAGCGGACTGGAGCCGTGACTTGAGCACCGAGGTCGGGCGATTCCACTCGTAACGAGGTTTTGCTGCGGTGGGAGAGAACCCAGCTCCAAATCCAGCCCTGTGAGCCCGATCCAGCGGCGTCTCCCGGCTCCTGCAAAGGTGGGTTCTCGGTGGGCTTCACCTGCGAGCGCGGCCCAGCAGAAGCAGGGGTGGGAGGGGGGCAGCTCCCCCGAGGAGCCAGCGTGGGCCCGTTTCGCTCTGGGCTGGGGGATGAGGGACGAAGCAGAGCGGCTCAGACGGGCTGCTGCTTCCTTTCAGCTCTGATCGGCTGCGTCTCACTTCCTCCACCCTGCAACCCAGTGGTCTCCAGAGAAGTCCCTGCTCCCCCGACTGCCATCACTCCAGCACTGGAAGCTGAACTGCGGCCCCACAGGGACCGGCCCGGCCCAGAGCCGCCTCCCGTGCTGTGATGGTCTGGGGAAAGGGGTTTGCTTCCACCAGCAAAGGCTCCTGGAGCAGCTCCCCAGGGCCAGTGACCGAGGCCCTGAAGGGCGGGAGGCCAGGCCCAGACCCTGCCGCTGTCTGGGGCTGCAGCCACTGCGGCATCTGCAGCCAGGGCAGCCCTGAGCCCGGGCACTGCCCACGGGTCACTCCTAAGGCCCCAACACACTCCCTGTCTCCAGAGCTTTAGCAGCAGCTGAGGGGTGGAAACAGACACTGAAACAAGACCGCAGCCGCCAGGCTCCCCCAGCTCCCAGGACCCTGCTGGAGCCCAACTTGGCCCTCTCCAAGGACAGGGCTGAGGTGACGAGAGCAGAGGACAGACCTCCCACCAGCAGAAGTCCTCAGTAGTAGCCACAGGACAAAGGAGCCAGGAGGTGCAGAAGGGGAGGAGAGGGGCTGCCCCACAGGACAGCAGAGGGTGCTGAGTGGAGCTGCCTGAACGCTGGGAAGAACCTCTCTGTGGCCAAAGATCTCCAGCCTGGCCTGGGAGACGGTTCCCCTGTGGGTGGGCAGCGAGGTCCAGAGGAGGAAACGGGGAAAACCAGGGAAGAAAGAAAACCCAAAGGCCTCACGCGGCAAATCTAAACCACTTTCATTTTAAATAACAATTATCGTTAACAAGAAGGGTTGCCCTGGGCTAGCGCGGGGGCAGAGCCACCGGCCGTCGGGCCCGCTCCTCAGTGTACGATCCTGGGCAGTGTCTTTACAGAGGCCGTGAGTGAGGTCCTGGGTCCCTGTCGCTGTGGGGAGGGCAGGAAGGGAGGGGCACCCTCGCCCGTCCGCACCCTGGGGGTCCCCGGTGCTCAGCCGGAGGGAGGCCGCGGGCAGCAGCGGAAGGCGTTTTGCACCCGCAGCCCCGGCACTGAGCGCCCCCGTCCTCACCCACCTCCAGGTGAAGCTCAGGGAGCTGAGGGCACCCAGCTGCTGCCACTTCTAGATGAACTTGAAGCACTTTGTCTTGTCGTGGGGCAGGCGGGTCTTGAAGAGGACCGAGTCCACGCGGAACTGGGTGTACAGGAGCGGCATGTACCCGTACACCTTCACAAAGAAGTTGATGCACTTGTGCCGCTCGTGGAAGTGAGAGTCGTCGTGTGACAGCGCCTGGGGACACCCAGGGCAGCGGAAAGTCCAGCGGGAGGTCACCTGCAACCAGAGGGACAACGGGGTCACCGCCAGCGCCGTTCGCAACCCCGTGACCCCAAGAGCCGCGTGGGGAGACTTGGCTTGGCGGCCGGCACGGCGGCCCGTAGCCCGGCAGAGACACGGCCACACTCCTGGTAAGGACGGACACGGAGCGCCGCAGTTCTGTCAGCCTGAGCACCCCAACTCTCCCGGTCTGGTCTCAGAGGGGCTCCGGCCCTCCCAGCATCTCTGTGGCCTTCTCTGGCCCCGCTCCAACAGGCCCCTGTCTCTGCTGTGCAGAGGAGCCCAGAGCTGGACCCAGCGCTGCAGAAGGGGGTCTGACCAGAGTGGAGCAGGGGGCACAATCCCCTCCTCTGACCTGCTGGACACAGACCAATGAGCAATTCCAGACGCCTCTTGTTCCAGGCTCCGAGACCAAGACCTGTGGAGGGGCCTCCAGCTTTCAGGAGGTGCTGAGGTTCCACCCCTCCTTGTCCCCGTTACATCCCACATCCCCCTTTGGTTTGGTCCAGGTCTCCCCTCAGCTGCACCAAACTCGACACCCTCCACTCGACAGCAGCTCCAGCTGGAAGCACCTCACACAGCAGCCCCCCCATTGCATTTCTGGCTGAGGCAGGTGGCCCGCGGGGCTCTGGGGAGCGGTTTGCCAGCCCCAGTAACGCGCAGCATGATCTGCAGCCCAAACCCAGGCCCCGAACGGCGACGCTCGCCCGCTGCCATGGGGAAGGGACGTTTGGACCAGCAGCCCTCCACACACAGATGGGCCCAGATGCCTCTGGAAGACTCCGCAGAGCCAGGGAGGAAATCGCTCCTGCTTGTGCCGCTCGTTGTGGAAGGAGGGGGATGCGGTTGGTTGGGATCAGCCGCTCAGAAGGGCCGGTGCTGAGCCAGGAACCCCTGGTCTGAGCTGCAGTCAAACCCCCAGTCACAGAATCATTATTAGGGACTGGAAGGGACCTTGGAAGATCACCCAGTCCAACCCCCGGCCACAGCAGGGTCCTCAAGCCCCCACCCAGCACCGTGGGGCTGTGGCTGCTGTCAGGGCCTCTCGCACCTCTCCAAACACCCCCTTTACCTTTATGGGAGGCTTCCTCGTCAGGTGAGAGACCAGGAAGTTCATGGCGATGTCCTCGCAGTTGATGTACTCGTCCACCATGTCGCGGATGGCCTGCGGCATCACGTAGGAGTACAGGTAGGCGTAGTACTGCAGGGGTGAGAGGACACGCGTTGCCCAGGGTGGCCCCACACAGCGACCTCAGGAAGCCAGAGGAGACACTCCCCACAACGAGGCGAGTCCTGCACCCAGGAGATCTGCTGCAGCACACCAGCCCCACTGCCACCACCCGGACACCATCCCAAGGCTCCTGTGCTCTGGAGCCACCTGCGGTGCTGCCCGGCTCCAGCAGAAGCCAGGCACCTCCCACGTCTTCCCTTCCACGTCGTGACCTCCCCACAGCCGATCCCTGGCAACACCCAGACTCAGGGCAGCACAGGGAAGGCGCAGGGCAACCCCACAGCCCAGCTCGCCCTCGCTGCGGGCCCGGGCACTGCCGAAACACGCTCGGCCCTGGTCCCTGGCTGCCTGCCCCAGGGCCACGGTGCATCTCGGCTGGCACAACAGCTTGGTCCTCAAGGAGATCAACTGATGCAACACAGAGCCGTTCCTTCACACGGCTTCGTTGGGAAAGGCTTCCAAGATCATCAGGTCAAACCACTGCCAGGTCACCGCTAACCCCTGTCCCTCAGCACCACATGCCCACGGCCTTCCAATCCCTCCACCACCGCCCTGGGCAGCCTGGGCCAGGCCTTGGCAACCCTCTGCGGGAAGAGACTGTTCCTCATGGCCAGCAGAAACCCCCGCAACGCGAGGAGACAGTCCCCAGCAGCTCCACAACGGCGCAGACTACCGAGAAGGACGGGAAAGCTCGGGGCTCTGTGGCACGCTCCTACCTTGTGGAAGAAGGCAGCACCAGTGAGCACCATCGAGAGCTCGCAGGAGTAGTTGGAGTTGTAGAGCCAGGACTGGTGGGGGATGTCCCACGCGTGGTAGCGCCCCGGGAAGCCAACGATGCGGTCCCTGGCCTCTCTCCAGACGCTGCAAACGCAAAACCTTTCGGTCAGACAAAGAGGTCGGAGCCTCCTGGAGATGAGCCCAGCTCTGCCCGAGACCCGCCGACTGTGCCCTCGATGCCACCGGACTGGCTCCCAGGAGGGGTTGGGAATTATGCAGAAGCCTCGACGTACGAGTTTGGCAACTGCTCGTCCAGAGGATGGCCAACACACACGGGAGTATCCACGCCTGGCACCCAGCTGAGCTCCCACCTTGGTCCTCTCCTCAAGGCCTGTTCACACCGCGTCCTCGTGGGGCGAGCGCTCCTAACCCACTGACCAGGGCTCTCTCCCTGGCACTCGGTGTCCAAGCTGCAGCTCCACAAGAAACAAGGACACTGAAGGTCCTTCCCCCTCCTCACAGGCACAAAACAAGGCAGAGAGGGGCCACTTTGGTTCCTTTACCTCACGTGGATGGAAGTTCCCCCACAACCCCGATCCCAGCGAGAGCTACAGAAGCGACAGCGGCGGGGCAACCGCAGGCTCCTGCAGAGACCAAATCCTGCGAGCCCCGAGCCCCCTCCTGAGCCAGCCCAGAGCAAAGACTGGCTGTTGTCGTGCCCTCTGCTTCCCAGCTCAGCCAGGAGAAGAGGCTATCTCTGGAGAACCACCCTGGGTGCTCCTCAGCAGGGTCTGCTCGGGTGCCCGAGCCAGCTCCCTTCTGAGCCGCGAGCGGAGCCTGCGGCCCCGCAGACCGCAGCCCCGGAGCAAAGGCCCGGCAGACAGGGCTGCTGCGGGCAGAGGCTCGCTCGGCCGCCGAGACACCGTCTCTTCTCTAGCTGAAGGCATCGGCACAGGGGGCCTTTGTGGGAGCCCGGGGTCTGTGAGCAGGGCTGGGAGTGCCAACAGCTCGTGGCGCCAGGAAGGTGCTTCTGATGTTCCCCAGGGCTGCCGGGCGAAGCCTCAGCCAGGCGCTGCAGGTGAGTGAAGGCAAACAGGGACCAGAGAGCAGGGGCAAACAGCCCGAGGCCGGCACGGCGGGGAAACCACGAGTCCTGGCGCCTGCCCCCGCCTCAGTCACCTCAACACCTTGTTCCTCATCTCTCAGACAGAGCCGGCGGGGCTGCCGGCGCCCCGCGCCTTCTGATCCTCCTCCGGAGCACAAGCCAACGCGTCCTGCTGCGAGCGCAGGGCCAGTCCCCATCTCCTGCCCTGTGGCCAGCTGCTGGCTGCTCCCAGACCAGCACCTGCAGCCCCGGCTCCTGCCTGTCAGGCAGCCAGGCCGCAGCCAGATGAGCGCCAGGCTCTCTCCCACCGTGCCGGCCGCGCTCCCCGGTGCCCCTCCGGCAGCTCTGCACCAGCTGCAGCAGCCTCCTCCCCTGGCCCTGCAGCCAGGACGCTCCTCAGCTGGGCAGAGCCAAGGAGAGACGCGGGGCCGGAGCCGAAAGAGGTGGCACCAGCTGCTCCTGGTGACGTCTGGCCCTTCCATGCTCTGCAGAAGGAAAGTGCCAGAAGAGCTGCTCCACCCCAGCGTCGCACGGGGAGCAGAGGAGGGGACAGCAGCCCACCACCAGCACATGAGCACCGCATTCCGCGGCAGCTGTGGGGACAAAGCCCCTAACTTGTGGGCGAGGAGCACCTGACCTGTGACCAGCAGGACTGGCCTTGCCAAGGGCACACGAAGGACGGGATGCAACAGGTTTTGATTCCAGCTTCCTTCCGCCCTAGGCAGCCCCTCACCTCCAGGCTCATTAGGGGAACGCCCTCAGCACAGCACAAGCCCCAGAGTGGAGGTGAGGGAGCAGGAGAACGAGGTTGCCTGGACAACCTGACATCAGCCCTCGGGAAGCAGTTCGTTACCACAGGTTACTGGCCCAAGAAATGGAGCTGGGAAGGGAAGGAACGTGCTGGCCCTAACTGCCCCCGGCTGTAGCCGCGGGGCCAGGCGGCACCTGAGCGGCCCCAGGAGTGGCAAACGGGGGTCTGGGTGCCAAGGCTGTGTGTGTGGAGGCTGCTCACCGGAACCCAAACATGATCTCGTCGTGGCGAAGGTGAGCGTCATCGTCGATGGACAGGATGGCCTCCGTCTCGATCTCGTCCCACGGCAGGAACCGGTTGTTCAGGCTGTTCTTCTCCGTGCGGACGACCTGGGAGAAGAAGACACACAGTTATGGTGCTGCAGGGCTGGGGCTGTGGTGGGCCAGCGGTGGGCCAGCACCTCTTCACAGCCCCTGCAGCAGGGAACCTCCTTCTCAGAAGCAGCACCAGCTCCAGCAGTAAGGAAGAGGGAGACACAGCACCATGGCCAGACTCTCCTACAGCCCTTAAGAACCACAGGATCTCCTCGGCTGGAAGAGACCTTGAAGACCGTTGAGTCCAACCTTCAGCCAGCCCCGGCAAGTAGCCCCTAGGCCATGTCCCTCAGCAGCAGGTTCTGGTCACTGAAATCCCTCCCGGGCTGGTGGCTTCAGCACCGCACTGGTTCACCCCAGGCCTCCTCTCCCACTGCGCCCCCTCCTCGTGTCTCGCTCTCTGAGCAGCCCCTCTGGGTTTACAAATGGAGCCCAGCCTGGTGGGAAGCACGAAGGCGCCGTCGAATGGGGCGACGTTTGCTCACCCCCACACACAGGCCCCCGCTGGAACCATTAACAGCAGAAGGGGTTTGTACTGGGAGTCTGCCTGCAGCTGGTCCGACTGCACTCCCAGTGGAGCCGGCGCTGGGGCCTTCATCCGTCAGCGGCTGCGGAACGGAACAGCCGACAAGGACACACTAGAGTCCTTCACCAGAGACCCACCACCAGCTGGGACTGGGAGCTCAGACCACACGGTGGTGGGGCAGGGCCAGAGCTGAGCTGGCCGCGCTCCCACCCCAGGAGGGCGGTGGGGCCACGGGGGCTCAGAGGAGAAGGAAAAGCAGAGACAGACAACCTCCTCCTCTGCCCCCGGGTGAAGAAACATCGGATCCTAGACTGGCCGGGGCTGGAAGGGACCTCAAAGATCCCCCAGTCTCAACCCCCCTGCACAGGCAGTGACACTTTCCCCAGAGCAGGTCACTCAGGGCCCCGGCCAACCTGCCCTTCAGCACTGCCAGCGATGGGGCAGCCTGTTCCAGCATCTCCCCATCCCCACAGGGAAGGACTTCTGGAACCCTCTCCCCTTGTCCACTTACTACCACCCCTGTCAGAAGCCCTCCCCCAGCTTTCCTGCAGCCCCCTCCAGACACTGGGAAGCTGCTCTGAGGTCACCTGGGAGCCTCCTCGTCTCCAGGCTGAACAACCCCAACCTGCTCAGCCTGTCCTCACCGGGGAGGTTGTCCTCTGACCGCGCATCGGAGCTGCTCTCCTCTGGCTCCTCTGGGCCCTTTCCACCCCATCAAAGAGCACGGACGCCACAACCAGAGGCTCTCTCGGCCCTGAGACAGAGGTCCCAGTCTCTCACCCAGGGCCATTCCTCCTGCCCTTCCATCATCTCAACGACCAGGACTGTTCTTAATGGTCTGGAGACAAGAGCAGCATCAGACCTGAACCAACTCTGTTCCTTCAGCAGAGCAGAGCTGAGCTGCTGCACTTGAGCACGGCACAGGGTCAGCACTTGCGGAGAGGACACACAGCCCGCGGGCTAGCGACGAGCGAGCCCCAGAGGCTGAGCCAGGAGCCGCCCTCCCTGGTGGCGCAGGCTCCAGATGCTGCGCAGAGCAGGGCGGTAGGACCCGCACACGAACTCCAGACGCTCCCCGCCGGCGCACTGCTGGCTAGGTGATTTGGGAAACACGTCGGAAAAGCCTCTGTGCCATCAGCTAACCGGCCACCGGACGGGGACGCCACGAGCTGCCTGCCACCACCGTGGCTCCGGCGGCACAGGAGCCAAACGCTTCTGCCTCTCCCAGCTCCAGAGCTGGCCTCGCTCCGCGCTCCTGCCAGCACAGCCCTCCAGGGAGGAGGCAGATTTACAGCGCCGTCCATCCCCGCTCCTGGCACCAACCCCGAGCGTTTTATTAGCCAGCAGCCAGTGCAGCAAGCCTGCAGGGCACTGCCCGGGCCACGGGCTCCCCAGCTGTGCCCTTCTGCTTGCTGCTGCCCCAAGGACAGAGCTGCTGAAGCAGAGCAAAGGCTGCAGCTCAGTCCTGGGGCAGCACTGAGCTCAGGGGTAGGGTCTGCGCAGGACCCAGCTGAAGCACAGAGCCACAGGCTGGTCTGGCTTGAAGGAACCTTTCTAGTCCAACCCCCTAGTGAGCAGGGACACCTTAACTCCAACAGGTTGCTCAGAGCCCCCAGGTTCAGCAGTGGAAACCCACAGCTGAGGCTCCCTCAGAGAAGGTCCCGATCGCTGGCGCGCTCTGCGCCACCCTCCCCTCATCTATCACGCTGGGAGCTGGACGAAGGGCAGAGGCTGGCCCGAGGCAGCCCTCTACCAACTGCCAGTTAGATGCTGCTGGTCTGACCACATCCACAGTCTCTTTCCTCAGCTTCCTCAGTGTTTTATCACTACCTGCCCCTGGACAAGCTGAACTGCTCCACAAAAGCCACCAGCATGGCCATGGCTCTCAGCCCAGCCCTCAGGTCTACCTGACTGCCCTTACCAAGGACAACCACGACGGCGCTTCTTGAAGTCCCTGAACTGCCTCCTGAAAGGGCAGCAGCAAACCCAGCAGCCCTGGGGTCCTGCCCTGCCCATGCAGAGCTGCTTCCTTCTGCTGGTTTCAGCTCCCACCACGAGAACACCCTCCCTGACTGCAAAGGACAGAAATTCATCCAAGCCACGCTGGCCAGCGTGCTGCTTTTCAAAGCCAAAGCTGCACTGAAGAGCAGAGCCCCCAGCCCCGAGCCCAGCCAGCACTTCTCAGTTCCAAGACACAACCACCCTCTGGCCTCACTCCGTACCACACGATGCAGCTCCCGGCACGCAGCCAGGGTACCGGGGCTGCCCTGGAGGGCAGAAGAGGGGCTGCCAGCACAGCCCTGCCACCACAGCCAAGCCCCCAGGACCAGGCCTTTCCTCCTCACAACCCTGTTCTCTTTCCCGAACGCTGGGAGAAGGGAGTCCAGCACAGCACGAGGCCAGAGGGCGTCTGTGACAGCTCCTGGCGAGCTGCAGCTCTCTCCAGACGGCAGCCCTGCACGGGGGCACAGCACAGCCGTGGCGTCCAAGCTCTCCCCAGAACCGTCGCCAGCACCGGCACAGCTCAGCACGCTGGCAGTCTGAAGCCAGGGCTGCTCTTCTGGCTGTGAGGGCTTGTGATCGTTAACGTCTGAAAAGCTGGGGAGGCAGAGGCCAAACCACGGCCGCGGGAAGCTGCTCTTTCCAAACCTCTCTGCAAGGACAGTGATCTCACAATCACTTCGTTTGGAAAAGACCATCAAGGCCAACCATCAACCCAGCTGTCCCGAGCCCACCTCTAAACCCCGTCCCTAAGCTCCAGACCTACATGGCTTTGAAACACGTCCAGGGTGGTGGCTCTACCTCCTCCCTGGGCAGCCTCTTCCAGCACCTGGAGACCCTTTCCATGACGTTTTTCCTGATGTCCAACCTGAATTTGTCCTGGTGCAACTTGAGACCGTTTCCTCTTGTCCTATCACCTGTTCCCTGTGAGAAGAGAACAACCTCCACCTCTCTACAAGCACCTTTAAGGTAGCTGCAGACAACAGCAAGGTCTCCCCTCAGCCCCTTTTTCTTCCGCTGCTGCTTACCTGAGGTTGGCAAACTTGAACGCAGCAGACAGTGATACCTGGACGTCGTGTCACCACGGCTCCTGAAGGAGCTCCACGACCACAGCCAAAGCCATCCTGGAGACTGATCTAAGCTGCTCAGATCCACCTGTGCATCAGGTGCAGCTATGAGGGGGGTTCTGCTCCTCTCCCCATGAAACCGCCTTGATGGCCCCAGCCAGTTCCCAGCTCCACTGCAGCTAGTCTGGAGGAGGCCCAGACCATGCAGCGAGTGGCTCTGCGTGGTGCTGCACCAGCAGCTGCTGCAGCCGGGCAAACAGGACAAACGAGATGGCACTTCTGCACTGCTGCTCACTGCCAGACCTCTTCCACATCAGTTCTCAGATCTTCCCCCAACGTGCTCTCTTGCTTGACCCGGTGGTGCCTGGGCACATCCGCCCCAGCAGCTCCTCAGGAACACGGTGGGGTGTTCCCTCGGCCAGCCACTGCCGACAGACGGCCCCGGTTTTCACGCTGCCTTCCCCTGGCAGTTCTTCACCACCTCCTTTTCCCTTTAATCTCGGCTTGTAAAGATGGATTTAGAAGTCATCGTTAGCCCCTTTCTCGTGGCTTAATTATTCTGCTGCTCCTTCCCCAGAGCCTCCTCTTCACCTCGAACCCGCTGCAGCCCCCTCCTTCGCACACTGCACCTCCAGACTCCTGAGCTTAGCTTCCTCCGACTTCAAGGCGCTCTGGAAATGGGAGTGAAAAGGACTTACAGCCTTGTTTCAAGACTCCCTCCAGGGGCTCCAGACGAGTTTCACCGGAAGGGCGCTCAGCGCCAACCGCTACCCCGAGGCAGCAGGTCCTGCATATAAATGGGGCTGTGCTCTTAGAACAGGCCTGATCAGCCTAGCGCCCAGCACACGGGTCCCCCACCAGGAGCAGAGCCACCAGTGGCCAACCCTTCCTCCACACAGGCCCCGTGTCCTTGCACGTCGCGGGCGCCGACTCCCGCCTCTCTTTAAACGCTCCGACTGCTACCGCTGCGCGGCTCGTCTCTGGGGCGAGAAAACATCTCGGGATCCAAACAAAACTGGGTATTTATTCATGGCCATGCGGGTGCAGCTGTCACACCTGTCCACAGAAACTACAGCAGACTCCTCCTTCAGCGCTCAAGAGGTCTAGGGGCTCCCCTGTGTGCTGCCATCAAAGATGCCCATCGAGTTCACTGTCTGACCAGATTTGTTTTCCCATTATTTCTGATTATTTGGCTCCAAGAAAACATCTCTGGAACAACAGGCTGTCTGTAGAGTTGAGGCTCCTGCTGCTTCACTTCACCCCTCTCTCAGCTTTCTGAAACCCTCCGCTCCGCTTTACATGCGGACTCGCTGGGCAAACACACGGAGCGCAAGGGGACGGAGAAGCTCATGGCCCAGCTCCCACTCACACAGCTGGGAACACGAGACAGACAAGGATTTTCAGAGGCCAGTGCTATCCAGTAGAAACACCACCTTTTGCAGAAGAAACCCCCCAGATTTCACCCGATGCCCGATGCTGCAGCATCAGCTCAGCTGAAGCGGTGAAACACGAGCGTGGGGCTGGCGAGGCTGAGCCCCAGGAGCTCAGGGCTGGAGAAGCACAGCTCTGCAGTGTTCAGCGCAGGGAAAACCCAGCAGGCTGACGGCAGCTCCCCTGTGCCCGGTAAATCCTACCTGCACCACAAAACTCAACCTGCCCAGCTCTACAGCCTCCTTCTCTAGCCCCGTGACCGGTGCCTGAGCTCTCCCCAGACAAGATCCTGCAGCCTGCTCAGGGAGAGCCGAGAGCTGAGGACACCTGCCCTGCATTTGCTGCCCTGAAGCCGCTTGGCTCGTGTCAGGTAAAGGATGAAGATGCCACTGCCAGGCAGCCCTCACTGCTGGAAAAGGGGACACACAGAGAGACAGAAAGAGGGCAGGCAGCACCTTTTCACTCTGGCCACAGGGTGGAATATCATGGCCCGGAGATGAGGGCTGGCGGCTTCACACTGCTCTTGGGTAGCAAGAACTTTCCAGAGCTAGACTGGTAACTGCCAGCTCAGTAGGCATGTGCGCTGCTGGTGAGACTGGGAGCTAACACCACCTCTCTGTTTCAGACTGGTGCCAGCTCCAACCTCTGGGATTCAGCCCCACTTTGGCTGTGTCCACAGAGAAGGTCCTCGCGGTGCCCGGCGGCAGGCAGAGCCCGTGAAACACGGCAGGTTTGACCGATCGTTGCTCTGGACTAGCTGTCACCTCTGGGGTCAGTTCTGGCTGCGGCAGGGAGGCTGGCACTGCACCGTGCCGGGCACAGATGCACAAGGTCGGGGTGACACCCATGGCCGGGGCTGCCACACGACAGCTTGAGGAGTCCAGAGCAGCCAGCAAAGAGCCCACAGCCAGGCCCACCCTGGTCTGTGCTGAACTAACCACAGAAACGCCGTGTAAGGCAGCTGGTAGGGGTGAAGAGTCTCAGCAGGTCACAGGGGAACTGACTGGGAAAACCAGACCTCACCTCGGCAACAACACGCAGCGTCCCTGCCTCAGGCTCCCGGCTGAGCTGCAGAGGTGGGGCTGGAGCACTCATCGCAGCGGTGCTGGGAGGTGTGTCAGGCCAGGACCACTGTCAGCATGCCGCTCTCCTTGGAAGAGCCATGCAAGGCCCCGGGACAGCTACAGACAGGTGCACGAGCTGCAGCTCCCCGACCTCACTTAAAAACACGAGCAAAACCCCGAAACATCTCGGGTACTGGAGGCCAGTTGTCTCTCAGCCCTTTGCTCTTCAGACCTCACTGGCTAATTCACACACTTCTAATTTCATTGGACAAGACATGTCGCTAGTCCCCTGGCCCATGCTGAGAACCTGGCAGCAAATGGACTGAGAGCTCAAGGACGGAGCTGAGAAGGGCTGTCACATCTCATCTGCACGACAGAGAGCAAGCAAAGTCAGCAAGGCAGCTCAGGAGCCCCCCGAGGAATCCTCTTCCTGCCCAGCCATCAGCTGCCGTGCTGCAGCAGGCCACCAGCATCAGCAGGAGGAACGGCGACAACATCCATCTTAGAGCCGCAGGCATGCACCACGAGAGCCAGGGACTCTCCCGCGGAGGCAGAAGGTGCTGGAAAGCCGAGGGCTGCGCTCCGGGGGGCTACTGGAACCTCCTCTTCCTGTGCACTCAGCGAGGCAGAGCTTATCTTGCCCGCCCCGCTCTGTGGCTGATAGCCCGGCGCCTTAATTAACCGCGTCTGCCGTCAGTGCAAATCCCCGGCACTGCTGTGCAATCACTTCTGCAGCAGGTTCCTTCTCTCTCTGCTGGGTATCTGTCAGGCAGGACTTCCACTCCAGCAGGCAGGCAAAGTGCCCGGCTGAGCAGGTGCGATCGCTTCTGAACGGCTGGGGTTGGCACGGCTCCCTGCTCGGCACACACCGCACCCCGCCGGCGGCGCTCCACGCTGGACCGCAAAGAGCTCCTCCGCAGGTCCGGGGGCTGCAGATCTCAGCAAGTGGAGGAGGGAGCTGGGGTCAGGCCATTAGCGTCTCGAGCAGCTCCTGCCAAAGCTGGCACACCAACCTGGCTAGAAGCAGAGCCAAGAAGCTATCGAGCTCTCCGGCAGGTGACTTTTCTGATGGGAAGAGGACAGAGGATTTCTCAGTGCTTACGCGGCTGGGAAAAGCAACCAGGAAGAGCGCTCGGGCACACAAACCCGCTTCGGACCTCCAGGTTCACTCCAGCTTCAGGGGACCTCTGAGAAGGGAAGGCTCAGATCTCACCGGGAAGGTCCTGACGGGTCTGGATGTTCCTGCCAGCACGCCTGTCCTTGTATCGACTACCGGGAGCGGAGAGCTCCTTTGTGCAGCTCGGAGGAAGGAACCAGCAAACCCAGCCCACCGTTCCCTGAGCAGCGTTCCATCTGTCGCTGCTCCTGCTGCCCCAGCAGCACAGCTCATCCAGCAAAGCCATTCCCATCAGCTCAAACGCCCGGGGTCATCGCTGCGATACCACCCTGAACGCGGTCAAACCCAGGAGAAACTGTCATCTCACCTCAGCAGGCGAATGCCCTCGGACTTGCCACAGCAGACTCAGCCGATGACAAACCAAGACATCCACGCACCGCCGCGCTCGGGCCGGCACCACCTTTGCTCACAGACTTCAGCTCCTGGATCCTCACTGCTGCAACCCCTGGCTGAATCCCACTGGCCTGTGTGCATGCCTCACCTCAGCCGAGAGGAGAGCCATGGCCACGTTCCCCAAGCCACGGGCCTCAGAGCCAGCAGCATCACGTTCCTCAAAGCTCGGCTTGCCCCAAGAGTTTTGCTGCCTAGTGACCTCCTGAAACTTCTGCTGCTGCTCAGTTAGTCAAAGAAAATCAAGGGGTAACAAGTGCTTCCATCCAGAGGCCGTTAGTGCATTACCGACCAGCAGAGACCACCACAACCACGTCCCACCAGCCAGCAGGGTTGGGAGCGAAGGATCCGCACGTGTTGGGAATCGCAGGGCTCACAGAAATGATGATGATTAAAATCCTCTGACACATCTCTGGTAAACGCAACCTGACCATTGCCAGTGTTTCAAAACCAACTGGCTTTGTCACCTGCATTCAGAGGACAATGAGGATGATGCAAAGACTCCTCTGGCTCGTGGCTGTTCTACTGCCCCAAGAAGTGCTGTCTCTTGTCTCTCACAGTGAAGACGGGGCTGTTCCTTACTGCAGAGTGAAGACAGGCTTCCACCAGCCAGGCTCTGGGCAGCCCTGGAGATCAAAGTGACCATAATCCCTTCCACTTCAAAGCTGGAAGGTGAACGTCCCTGCCCAAAATGCTGTACGTGTCCATCACTGAGAACAAAACCCACTCCCCTTCAGTACAAGAACCTCAGACCCCCTCAGCTCCATCCAGAAAAAGCTTTCAGGAACACGAAGACTTTGCTGAACGACTTTGGTCTGAAAGTGCTGTCTGGGAAGCCCAGGAACACCTTCACCTGGTCTTCCTACCCTTCTGCTGCTGGGAAGTCTGGGAATAGCTGAGAACAGCACTTTTGTGCGCTCATGCGGAGAAAGACAAGGGCAAGAGCCACCAGCAGGTTCAGGTGGCCAGGAAGGCCAATGGCATGCTGGCTAGTATCAGAAAGTGTGGCCAACAGGAGTAGGGAAGGAACTGGCCCCATGTACTGGGTTCAGTCAAAGCAGACACTGAGGTGCTGGAGCCAGTCCAGAGAAACACAACAAGGTTGGTGAAGGGTCTGGAGAACAAACCCTGTGAGGAGCAGCTGACAGAGCTGCTGAAGAATTAGTTAGCAGCTAGATTAGGTCAGTCTGAAGAAAAGGAGGCTGGAGAGAGACCCTACTGCTGTCTACAACTACCTAAAAAAGGGGGCTGTAGAGAGGTGGGGTCGTTCTCATAAGTAACAAGCCAGAGGAGAAGAGGGAATGGCCTCAAGTTCTTCCAGGGGAAGGTTGTATGAGGAATCAGGAAAAACCACCTTCATGGAAAGGGTCAGCAGGCTAACCAGATGGATGAACACGTGGGGGCTGAGGAGATGAGGTGTGCTGGCTAATTTCTGTCCTGATTTCTTTACCTGGTTTTTTGTTACTCTCAGTGACTTCATCTGGCAACAGTGACAACAGCACCAGCAGAGTCCTGCTGCCTCACGTCAGTCAGCTCCCTCCCTTCTGGGTACCTGTAGTTGAAGCTCCCAAGGACCCAGCAGTCTGGCAACGGGAAAACCAAGCGCAGCCCTCGGTTCGGAATCCAGACACGCCGTCACCTTTGCTTATTGAGGGCTTCTGCAGGAGACGAAGCTTCTTCTCTGGGAGCAGAGGCAGGAACCAGGGGCTGCAGCGCTCCGCAGGCACAGAACAGCGGGGAGCTCTGGCGCGCCTTACCGCCAAGCGCAGGGTCTGACTGGAGAACACTGAAGAGAAAGCACCCGCGGGTTCGATGAGGGAGAGCAGCAGCTCCTTCCTCGACAGACACCTTGGGGGAAAGGGGTAGGGGACTGCCCACGAGGTGCTGTGCTGCACCACCGCCAGCCCACTGGTAGACCTGGGAACAGTCACAGCCATAAGTGCAGTAGCTTTGCTGACCGATCCCACAGAGCCTGGGCAGGTGTCTGTGAGCTCCACAAGACACGTAAGAACAAGCCACGACTAAAACCTCTCCCTTGGCTCCTCATCCCTTGCTTTGTACCCAAGAGTTACCTTCCTCTTGACAACCTTCCCACGCTCCTCACAGTTGCCTCCTTGATGTCCCAATGCCCTGCAAGGCCCTACTGTTCCAAGAACTTCAACCACACAGGCTGGCTTTATGTCCATCTCATACGCACAAGTCAAAGCCAAACTCATGACCTTGGTGACTGCAGCTCACTGCTCCTCTGCCTGGGGAACCATCTACTCGTGGTAGAGCAGCCAGCTGCAGCCACTCTGGGAGACGAGGCTGTCACTGCTCCTCAAGCACTGTGCGCTCTGCACAGGAGCCGCAGCCCAGCGACTTCACGCGGCCAAACCACTGCAGCAAGCCAGTCCAAGGCACAGGAAGAACGGAAAGGCAGATCCTCAGGCTCTGGGACTTTCCTGGAAGGAGGGTGCAGTGCCTGGGGAACCAGCAAGTGCAGCAGCCACGTCACGAGAACAAGAAGAAGATGGAAACAGACAGAAAAGAGGAAACACTTCTTCTCACTCAGCTGCCGCCACCCTGTTTGCTCCCCCGGGTGTAATCCTTTGGAGACGTCACCCATTCAGCAGGCCACCACGTACACCCTGCAAGCAGCGGGCATCCAGCCCTGGTGTGGCAGCTTGCTGCCACGCTGACCCTGCTGCCAAGTCCTCTGGGGCTGCTTTTGTCCCTGGGATGATGTGGAGGTGCCTGCTCCAGAGCAGAGAGTGTTTCCAACACGCACAGGCTTTACGGAAATGGTTAAAGGCTCCAGCGCAGGGGGACTGACCCCTGTGGCACCTCCCAGCTTTTGTGAGAGAAAAGCCTCCCAGTTACACCCACGGCAGTGTTTGTCCTTCCCAGTGCTCTCCAGTCACACCTGGGTCACAGACCCCACCAGCTGCACCCTGAGCCGAGAGAGACTGGAAGGCGGCCGCCACGGCAACAGGCTGCCCATGGAACCAGCACATGGCAGGCGAGAGAAGGAACCCCTGGCCGCCAGCACCAGGGCCGAGCGCTGCAGGGCGCGCCGTCAGCATTCCGAGCGCGGTCCCAGGAAGGCGGCAGTGCCCGTTACACCGTCAGCGGGCATCCACGCACCGCCGCGCTCGGGCCGGCACCGGCGAGCGCCTGGAATTGAGCGGCGCAGGGGAACGAGGCAGCAAACTCACGGGGATTTGAGGAGCCGTGTCCTGCCCAGCAGGCAGCAGGTGGTGCTGCGTGCCCAGCACAACTCGCAGGCACTGCTGCGCACGGAACTCTTCTCAGCAGGCTTTGCGAGGGGAGGCGCAGCCTGCACTGGTCCCACGGGCAGCCCAGGATCTGGAAGCAAAGGTGGGTTGCTCCTGACTTTGTGCACAGGAGTTGTGCACTAGGGTAAGGCAGTGAGTGCCCAGGGTGAAGCTCTGACTCCCCAAAGAGCTCCATCAGGTGAGCTGGTCCAGGAAGGGTCAGGTTCAGGCTGCAGTGCTTGGCCGAGTCAGAATCTAAGCTGGTGCTTACGCAGAGCTCCCAGGAAGGAAAAGGAGCAGCTGAAATGGTGGCAAGATCTGCACCAGGAGTTTTATCCTCTTGTGTATCTCATGGTGCCCTTACCTCACCCTGGGTCACACACACCACTCCAGTTTAGCTCCTGTTACTGGTGACTGTGTGAGCTGCTAGGCTGCAGAGCTGGCTCTGCTCTCACCAGAAAAGCAAACCTGGCTCTGAAGAGAAGCTCCCACTGCCACCACGACTACAGACTGATGCTACAGTCCAACCATGTCCTGCTCCTCCTCCTCCTAGCCAGAAGCGTGGGGACCCCTTCACGCTCTTCAAAATGGGGATACCCAAGCGCCTTCAGCTATGTCTGCCAAGCAGGACCCACAAACCCCAAGACACCCACCCCTGAGCAGTGAGCCTGGCACAGGGCAGCTGCACAGATGCAGCCCCAGCAGAAGGGAGAACGACGATGGCGTTCCCCCCAGGCTGCTCCTGACTAACAACTGGCGTTTCAAGGGCCACCGTGGCCGGCCAAACCGCTCCGCAGATGTGGCAGCGCTTCTGCACCCAGTGCTTCCCAAAGATGACTCCTCTTCAAACAAGCAGCCAAGCTGAAGGAGCTTTCTCAGCCGGGCACCACGCCAGCAGAGAAGGACATTACACCCCAGCACTGGCCACAAGAGATCAAAACCAGCAACTTACTTATTCCCCAACAAAGCTGAAGGACTGGATTAGTCACCGCCGAAAGCCACGGGAGCTGCCACTGGCAGTGAACCCAGCTAAACGGCTCCGAAATACCGCCCAACCTTGGAGGAAGAGGAGAGAGCAAAGTGCTGCAGGGCTCCTCCAGCCACCGCTCTGTCACCAGAGGACCGGCACGCGCGCAGAGAACTTAAGAGCTGCAGGTCCAAGCTGGGGCTTGTTAGAAGGTGACTGCGGGCTGTGAAAACACTGGCTGGGGCTGAAGGTTCAGCCCCGAGTGTGGGAACGTCATGAGCTGCATCAGCTGGCCAGAGGCAACGCTCCATGGGTGAAACTGTCACCTCACCACTTGGCTTCCAACAACCCACCCAAAACCAGTTGCTACCGGAGAAGTGGGAAGTACGTTCCAGCGGCTCAGAACACAGTGACAACCCAGCTGGATCCTGCTCCAACCCCCCCAACGCCAGGCCAGTACAACATCCCAGTGAGCAGCCAACAGGAAAAATCACACGCCTCCTTTACCTCCAACACACCCAGCCCAGCGCGTTGGTGCCACCCGAGGGACTGGAGACCAGTAACGTCGGCAGCCAACCTGCGCTGTGTGCCAAGGGCTCAGGACAGGGAAAAGCAGAACTAAAGGCAGTGCTGCTTGGAAAGGTCACTGCCTGAGGTTCAGCTGCCCTTACAAACAGTCCCCACTGAACTGTCTGTCTTCTGCAAACCTTTCTGTCCTGCTGCTTGGGCCTCTGCGGCCTTTGGCAAGCAGAGATCACTGCACTGGCCACAGGGTTTGAGCTGTTCCTCTCTCTGCCCGGCAAAAACTTGAGTCAAAACAAGATGCCTTCTCCTTAATCTACTATGGACGGGGGGAAGTGTTAAAAATGCATCTTTGTTCAGTTTAAAAGGTGGATCGACCCAAAGATGCTGGAGCTGGATGGCAGATGGTGTCTGAAAAGGGCTGAAGATGACTTTTACTTGAGGTCCCGACCAAAACTAGGGCTCTCCTGAGTTCATTCAGGCTTTGGTTTCCAGTCTTCTCCCATCTCCATGGCGTGACCCACAGGCTGGGCAATGTGGGCAGGGGCTGAGCACATGGCTTGTTGCTCTGGCTCGGACTGCAACTCCTGAGGGGCTTTAGGAGAGTTTCTGAAAGTGAAATGGGTAATTCAGGAGCTGCATTAGAGGCTCTCCAGCTGCTGTGAGCGCAGGCTGCTCCAGAGCTTAACCAGCTCGCTGCCCGGGGCTTTGTGCTGTGCCCACCAAGCCAAGGGCAAACGCAGCGCCGGCAGCCGTCTGAAATCCATCTTCAGTGCATTCCCTCTCCTCAGGTAACCCTGGCTGTCCGAGCTCCACGCGTTCTCTTAAGGGTTTAGGATTGAAACCGGAACAGAAACAGGGGAAATGAATCCTGTCCCCAGGGAAAATGAATCCCGTCCCTCAGCTCCTCAGCTCGGGGCCGTGGGGAAGACTGACGCAAATAATCTCCGGAGGATTTCAGGAGCTGCCGTAGCCACCCACCGGGTTTACTAAGCACCTGGGCTGCCATCATCCTACGCTGCCAGTTTGCAGGGCGCTGCAGCAGGATCTGAAGTCTCCCGGGCGCGTTTGGCTGCCGTTTGCGGGCCGGGTGCGCGGCTGCCTGAGCGTGCTGCTCGTTTGCTTCCCTCCGTTTCATTCACGCGGGGAAAACGCTGCCAAGGAATGGCAAAGCAAAGCGTGAGGGTGTCAGCGCCCCAACGCCGCGGAGACACCCTGAGCACGCCGATGGCCACAGCGGAGGCTGGGAGGCTCCATCCCAGCACCGAGACGCATCTTCTCTTTAACGACGCCCCCTTTACTGCGCTGCCAGGAATCTTCCTGGGACTGATGTTTCAGCAGGAAGCGGAGCCAGGTGCTGTCACCTCACTCAGACCCTGGTGCAGCCCTTCCCACCTGCTCAGAGCAGGATTTAATCCCCCCTTCTTGCCCGTAAGCATGGAAACGGCAGCAGCTGCAGCACTGAGGGGTGCAGGAGGGCTCTGAGCCTTGGCACCAGGGAGCAGAGCTCAGCTGCTGGCAGGGATCGGTGCTCTGGGAAGTTTTTAACTCCTCGAGCACACCGCAGCTTCCCGGCACATCCTGAGGGAAGCAGCAAGACTGTGTAAAGCCTGCAGGGAGGGGCTCAGAAGGGAAACAGTGGGTGCAGTGTCAGAGACTCACAGAAGCACCCAGACTGGAAAAGACCTTTAAGACCATCTAGGCCAACCATTAACCCAACTGTCCCAAGCCCACCCCTAAACCCTGTCCCCAAGCTCCAGATCTCCACGACTCTGAAACACACCCAGGGATAGTGATTCAAGTCACTCCCTGGGCAGCCTCTTGCAAGGCCTGATGACCCTTTCCATGCAGTAGTTTCTCCTGATGTCCAACCTAAACTTCCCCTGGTGCAATTTGAGGGCAATTCCACTTATCCTCTCACTTGTGACTTGGGAGAAGAGATGAAGCCCTACCTCTCTACAACCTCCCTTCAGCAATAAGGTCTCCTCTCAGCCTCCTTTTCTTCAGACTAAGCAGCCCCAGCTCCCTCAGCTGCTCCTCACAAAGTTTGTTCTCCAGACCCTTCTCCAACCTTGTCACTCTTCTCTGGACCCCCCTCCAGCACCCTCAACGTCCTTGTATTGAGGTGCCCAAAACTGACCCCAGTACTTGAGATGTGGCCTCACCAGTGCCTACTACAGGGCGACAATCACCCTACTGCTACTGGCCACACTCTTTCTGATACAAGCCAGGATGCTGTTGTCCTTCTTGGCCACCTTAGCCCACTGGGTAATTCAACAGTCACACTCCCCAGGTTCTTCCTGTCTGGGGAAGTCCTCCTGGTGCAGCCTGTATCTGGAGATACACACACTGCAGACAGCAGGTTTTTCAGCTCGGATGGCCAAGACTTCTCACTTAAAGCCCCTGTGTTCTTGCTGTGATGCTGTTTAACGAGAGATGAGAACAACTTTTGCTGCTCCACTCCAGCACAGAGGCACTTGAGAGGGTGATCTACCTACATCTGTTCCAGGGGCACCCTCGAATGACCAGCTGCGCAGCCTTACAGCCAACTGCCTGTGCGCCCAGTCCCTTCAGGTACAGGGCCAGAGTATTTTACCAGCGACTCCAGCAAAGGAATCCCACTGGTGTTCTGGTAACTCGTGCCATCAGATGAACTCTGGAGCCAAGCAGCAGCTTTAGAAGATCCAACACCCTCGGCAGCCATGTTTTGCTCATTACTCATGAAAGATTCAAAGACCCAGCACAGCTTCAAGCTTTGCTCTTGAGTAACCCCCAGCCCACCGGGGAGAAGAGGCGCACAGCCTGCTCGGACGGCCAAACCAGAAGCGAGCAGCACCGCCAGCACGCGCGGTGCCAGGAGCTGACCGACGAAGCAAGGTCAGCCCGTGCAGCAAGGCTACGGAGGAGGCTCGGCTCTCCCTGGGTGTTCTGCTGCGCAGCGCCGCACAGCTGAGGAACAACCTGCGGCTCGTCGAGGCGCTGCTGCTGGGACGCAGGGCCACGTCCTGCTTCCAAGGGCTTTTTCAGCCCAGGGCTTTTGCCTCATCTCATCAGACTGCAGTCTACCTCAAAGACCTTCTGGCCTCCTGCACTTTGCTCTTGGCTCACGCCAGGGTGCCTGGACTCACTTCAGTTGAAGAGAGGGCATCCAAACCTGCATCCATCCACTCCTCTTGTCCTCAGCTTGCCTCTGCGCAGCTCTGCGCTTTGGGGTGTGAACACAGGGCAGGTCCTTGCACTCCAGCTACTGGAATGCAGTTGTCACAGCACTGCTTCGAGATCTGAGAGAATCTCATCCTCTCCATCAAAAGACCTTTTTTGCCCTGTAAGGAAGTCAAATTCACAGCTCTGCAGGTCCTTTCAGCATCAGCAGCTGAAAGGACCTGTGCCTCCTGCCAGACCCATGTGCCCACCTGCTTCTTGGCCTGGCTAGCACGTCCCACATCTTAGCCACGGAGGCTCAAACAGAGTCTCACCTCCACTCATCCTAGTTTTTGTCACCTTCTCCACAGCAGGGCTCGGATCTGTCACCGTGTGGTGAAGCCCAGGTAAATGCCTGTATCCTTACGGCACTAAACCATCCGTGGAAATGAATACTAGGGACCCCCAATGTGATCTAAAGACCCCGTCTGGATGTAGAGGTAGCAGCAGGCACTCCGGTGGCCTGGAGGCTGCCGACAGGGGAAGCCTCCTGCGAGTGACCCGAAGAGATTCAGGCTCTTTTGGAAAAAGGGATTTAGAACACCAGCAATAAAAGACAACTACTATCACAACACCTTCAGAAAGGCCCCCAGCTGTTAGGTGTCACTTGGCCGTGAGCACGGTGCTACCACCCGACATCATCGCAGAGCAGACACCAGACAACGTCATCCCGCTGAACGTCCCCCAGCACACAAACCCCAACGTGCAGCAGCTCGGAGGCCGCACGTAGCAACCGGGGTGCGTGCAGGTCCCCCAGAGAGCCCAAGCCAGAGGTGTGCAGACGAGAGAGCGGGGTCACAAGAGCTGCTGGTAGCTTCCACCAACACAAGGATGTTTTTCTCCAACAAGCACCAGCCATCAGCAGCACCAGGGAGAACAATCGCCCCTCGTGGGCTCGGAAGGAGCCCAGGGTTCTCGCAGACACAATGCAAAGGTTTAGCAGAGTTCTGGCGTTCAGCAGGACCGATGTGAAAGATTATTCTGCAATTATCCAAGCAATTTTCTCTCCTCATTGTCCCTGGACCATAAGGGTTTTTTAAATGCGAGCAGAAGGATTTATTCATCACAACAACAATAAAAGGAAATATGAAATCGATGGATCTCATCGCGTGAAGCGCAAAGCCGGCCTCGCTGTTACGCCTCGCAGCGTCCTGTCGCATAAACCACGCGCAGCCGGCGTACTTAAGTGCCATCTCCTCCTCCTACCTCCCCTTCCCTAATTGGCGGGGCATTATCTTTCCATTTGTCCTCTGAACACCACCGGATCCACACAACACGGTGCTGCTGCTTCGCGCTGGCTCTGTGCCCGCGCTCCTGTTACCAGGGGGGATTTATACCTTGTGCTGACTGCTAACAACGGCCACTGCAGAGAGTTACTGGGATGATGGAGAGGTCCTCAAGTACATAAACACGGGCACAAGGAACAGCTGAGGGGGAATTAACTCCTCACAAGCGGCACTGCCAGCGCACAAGCTAATAGCTGGGCATGAACGAGGGGCTCCAGTGACAGGACAAGGGGGATGGCTTCCAGCTAAAAGAATCACAGAATCATTAGGGATGGGAAGGGACCTCGAAAGATCATCCAGTCCCATCCCCCTGCCAGAGCAGGATCCCCTAGATCAAGTCACAGAATCACAGAATCATTAGGGGTTGGAAGGGACCTCGAAAGATCATCCAGTCCAATCCCCCTGCCCCAGCAGGAGCACCCAGACCTTCAAGCCACACAGGAACACATCCAGGTGGCTCTTAAGCATCTCCAGTGAAGAGGGGCGTTTAAATTAGACCTTCGGAAGAAATTGCTCACTGAGCCACTGGAACCAGTTGCTCAGGAGGCTGTGGATGCTCCATCCCTGGAAGTGTTCAAGGTCATGCCGGATGGGGCTCTAGGCAACCTGGGGTCTACTGAGAAGTGTCCCTGCTCACGGTGGGGGTTTGGAACTAGATGATCTCTGAGGTCACAGAATCACAGAATCATTAGGGATGGGAAGGGACCTCGAAAGATGATCCAGTCCCATCCCCCTGCCACAGCAGAATCCCCTAGACCAAGTCACACAGGAACACATCCAGGCGGGTCTGAAACGTCTCCAGTGAAGCAGACTCCACAGCCCCCCTGGGTCCCTTCTAGCCTAAGCCATCTCCTGGTTCTGTGCAAAGTGATGCTGTTTCGAAGGTGCTGCTCAGTCAGTCTGGCTGGACAAAAATAAGACCAGCCCAAACCTAAATGCAACTGCAGCCTTTGGACCGTGGAAGCCATCACAGCAGCACTGGCTTAAGCTTCTCCTGCTTTTCCCCCACCGTCCCCTGCAGTACCAAGGGATAAGTGCCTTAAGAAAAGCCCTTGACCAGCCAGGGCTTCAGAGCTCCTCTTTTGCTTCCATCAAAGGTTTATCTGGTAAAGTGTCCAAACAGCCACAGCCTCAGTATTTCTGAGGCACCAACTGTCCTGTCCTCACCGTGTGACGCTCAGGAGCCAGAGCAAAGCCCTGCAGTGAGCCAGAACCTCTAGCACTGAGCCACGTGAGGTTCCATACAAGCCACTGCTGTTCTACAAGTGCCCAACACTCGCCGCCTCTACAGATCCCCTACTTTCACAACACAGCCTCCTGGACTTGCTGGCCCAGCGGCCACCAACCACATTCTGTCACGACAGCAGTTTGTCTTGTCTAAGTTCACCCCTCCGCAGGCTGCAGCATCCACCTCTGCACAGCAGCCTCCTGCCAACGCCGGTGGAGAAACCACGGGCGTTTCTGGAGCAGGAGCCGCGAGCTCTCATGGAAGCACCTGCGGTGGGGCGGACGAGCCCCAGCTGACATCCCCCGGTCTTCTCCCAGGACCAAGGTTCCAAACCAGACACCTGGAAGCGCGCGAGCTGAACGCTGTCCGAGATGCCCTGCGCTGAGCTCACAAGCTACGGGAGAACCGCAGGCACACAATGCACAAACCCAGGCAGGAAGCAAGACCATAGCAGCTGCGTCTTTCTTACCATGATCGGGACACCGATGTCTGGCCACAGGAGATCCTCAGAGGGAAGCTTGGGAGAGTTCCACACCACCACGACTTTGTTTAAGTACGGGAGACCATTAAGTCTTTCCAGGGAGTTCATCAACACTTCCTCCCGCTCATACGTCAACATCACCACTGTGAACTGTTCCCGGGGGACGTTGCCACCCAAAGCAGCCTGGAACTCCTTCCCAGAGCCGCCTGCTCCTCCTCCAATTGGTCGAAATCCAGTCCCAGACCCCAAAAATTTTGCTTCTGACGGTAAAACAGGGTCAAAAGGAGTGTAGGGGAAGAGGTGGAAAGGCCCCGGAGCAGAATTCCAGTTCCTGTAGATGTCCATTGCAGTGAGAGTGAAATTGCGGAGATACTTGGGAGACGCGTAGGGCGGTTCCGTCTCCACAGGCCCCAAGTCCAGGTCACCGTTGTCGGCCATGTTGGGGTCTGTGCCAGCAGCTTTGCCAGACCGGTGGGGAATCTCCACGGCTGTTTCTTCTCGGATCGGAGCGGCCGGGATTTGGATTCGAGTCCTTATGATGGCTAAGACTGTGCTGAACACGTTGTCAGAGGTGGAGAAGTAGGTCTCCCACAAGAAGCGGCCCTGCCTCCTCATGGCAAGGAGGTCGTTGTCAGAAATGCTTCTCAGAAGGAAGTGCACTTCTGTGATACGTGGCTTTGGTATGATTAAGGCTGCCTCGTTCCACCGGATCACATCGTTGTAGGGGAGCTGAACTTGCTCGCCGAGCACCACCGGGATGGCCCCAACTTCCAAAGCCTCAAACAGTCTCATGGCACACCCGGCGGAGATCACCAAGCGGGTGTCCCCCGGGGTGATTATCAGTGCAAAAGTAGAAAGCTTCAGTAGCTCTAGCCTGTCATCCCTTTCACCACACAGAGCCCACTCAGTGGGCAGACTCGCCTTCGGCTGGTTCTTACAGGTGAACTCCACCAACACAAAGTCCAGCTTGCTGTCCTGAACAGCCTTCAGGGTGGTAATGATCCGATCGTCGTAGTCCGCTGGGGCGTTGCCTTCTATTTCCTCCTCGAAGGAGCGAACCTCTTGCAAGCTAGACCTGAGAGACTCGATCTTCTCCCCCTGGAAACTAAAGAGATATTTACGCTTGACTGGCACCTGGGGCGGGATTTCCAGGAAGTTGGGTTCGGACATCGCGTGGACCAGAGGCGACACCACGATATCAAACCCCGGCCGATACTGCGCGTCGTAAAAGGTAGACTGGGCAACCATGGCGCGCCCCGTGCTGATGTTGTAAATGAAGTTCTGAGTCTCTGACTTCCTGGACAAGTTGATGATGAGATGGTTATGCCCATCAGTCCTCCAATACGGCAGAGAGTGCAACTGTTGCTCTAGCTCAGCAGGTTTTGGCGCGACGGGCTCCTGCATCTCCCCCACTAGAATGACGTACACGCAAGCGATATTTGCGTTGTCGGTCACGTACACGTTAGTTCTGACCGTTGCCTCGAAGGCCTGCTTAATCAAAGGGTCTAAGGAGCTACCAAAAGGGTAGTCGTCGCTGTTGTAGACGTAGACTGGGAAGCCGGACGTCAACGGGCAGCGCGAGTAGTCAAAGCAGTTGTGCAGCCTGCAGTTCCGGTTGGATTTTGGCAGCGGGAAGGTTGCGTCGTCTTTGTCGGGCAGCAGCCGAATAGGCAAGGAGAGCTTGGGCTGGTTCTGAGCCATCAGCTCTTTGTATGAATGCTCGGTCTGGCTGATGACGTTCTTCAGCTGCAGCAGGTCCTGCTTTGCATTTTCAATGCTCTTTTTGCAAGCCTCAATCTTCAAGTTGAGCTTGGCGATCTCGCTGTTGAGCTCCTGCCGCTTGGCCTCCAGCTGCAGCAGCTCCTCGCTGACCGACTCGCGGATGCGGCACAGGTCTTGCACATGCTTCACCTCGCACAGCTCGTTGCCGGCCCGAGGGCCGAAGATGCGCTTGCCAGCATCGTCCGCGTCATCGATGGTGGTTAAGTAGTAGTGGGCGATGAGGGGCAGGAAGATGAGGATAATGAAGAGCACGAAACTCAGCCAAGTGAGGGGGATCCGACTAGACCATCTCAACACCCAGGGCTGGCCTCCGTTCCCCACTCCCCCATTCCGCAACATCGTATATCCGCTCATGAGTTCCAAAGTTGCGGGCGTGCCCAATCACGTTGGATCAGTAGCCATAACCAAAAGAGTTTTTGTAGTCAGTCTCTAAAAAAACGCTATTGTGCCTGCTTAACGAGAAGCCAATAGAAGGGGAATTTCATCTTCTTCTTGTGCTGACGGCCTTTCTCCTGTCGTTTTGCTGCAGGCACAACTTTTGATCCCGGCAGACTCAACCATTGACCTTCTCATCCACCCCCAGCCCACCCTTGGTCTGCGGGCAACCTTTGCTGTAAGTGTCACAGCGTTGTCATGGTGACTCAGAGCCTCAGCTGGCAGAAGAAGAACGCAATGGGATCAAGCCGAACTCTGCCGCTGCGGCCGCTGACATCCCGCGTTACCATCCAGTGAATACGCAGAGGCACTGGCTATCGTGGAGAGGCAGCAGAAGAGGCTCGTAGGAAGGTCAGTCATTGCTGCTGCACGGCTGATGCTCTGCCATTCCTGCAAGAGAAGGAGCACACACTCAGCCAAGGCAAACACAATGACCCCCTAGCAATCCAGAATCTTGCTCGCTTTTCAAAGCGCCCATCTTCTCTGCAGAAGAGCAACCACTGCAGATGTCGGTCACCGCTGGGGTTACTACCAGAAAACCTGGGAAAGCGATGGGATTCATTAGCTGTGGACACATGGCTGTCTCTGGGCACTCTGCTCTTCATCAGGGTTGCATGCTCCAGCCCCAAAAACTCACAGCACCTGGGTCTGGTTTCCTGTTTCTGCCCCGTTGTGTAACTTTGCAGAAGCTGCTCAACACCGGCGCGCGCCGGCTCCTCAGGTGCAAACTGCAGACATTGCCGTTTCCCGGCTCTCTCCAGCCGCCTCTTCTTGATGAGGAACTCAGAAACGAAGCGTTTGCTTTCAGTTCCTGCCGCAGCAGTTCGAGCCACCGCAGGAGACACGTTTAAAGGGAACATGCTCGTGCTGGCTGCAATCCCCCCGCTGGCGGGCCACGGACAGGAGGGGCTTTCTGGTCAGAGCTGGAGGCATCCGCGCTGCACGTGAAAGCCAAGCGGCTGAAGTTAGGGTCTGCTGGCATCGCGCCACCCAAGCAGCGTCAGCTTGCTGGGGCACACGTCCCTGCTTGGACAACTCTGCTCTGCCTTCAAAGGTCTACCTAGCACGGACCTAAAAACCCAGGGCCTGGCAAATCCAGCTCTGAGACTGTGGTCTGTGCCAACAGACTCCAATCTAGGCCACATCAGTGTGCTGCCACTAGGAACTCTCCCTTCCCTTTAAGCAGCATTTTCTGAAGCACTGAGTCTCTGGGATGTTCTTTCACACACCGGACTCCCCGCCTCGCTGATGAATGCAGTGTTGGCCTTAGCACCCAGTCCTGTGCAGCCTCCAGAGAAGCTTATTAATTTCTGCTTCAATTTTTAACTAGAGGAAAGTCATCTGCAGTGGTGACAGTCATTTTTCACTACATCTCTTTAATCCTTCTCTCATCTACTCATCAAGAATTAGCTGGAAGAAGGCGAAGAAGCAAATCTCAGCTGAAACAGAGATCTGGAAGCGGGTCAAAGCGAAACGGAAGCTCACCTGAAAGAGGAGAGCAGTCAGGAATAATCCCCAGTGTGGCTCACGAGCGTGTGTCAGGTAAAAATCAGTGGGAGATCTTGCTGTTACCAGAAAAAGTCACGAGGAAGGAGCAAAGAAGTGGAGTGACAAAGCGCAGCGCACATCGCTGCCGCTGCTTTCACAGCCCATCGCTAAATGGGAGCAACACCCCCGCCCCAGCCTGACCCGCAGCCCAGATACTTAAAATTAAGTCAGATTTTAAATTCCTAACAGTGTCAGGCAAAGAGAGGAGAGCTGCTGTAAATCTCAGAAAGCCGGGAGGATAAAAGGGCTGAAAAGTCAGCACGAGGCTAAATCAGCTCTCTTGGGTCTGGCAGCACAGAGGCTGCGGGCAGGCGCAGGAGGCTCGGCTGGCAGGACGTTCTAACACCGTTCTCTGGGCTCCAAGGTGCGTTGGCCCAGGCTGGGAGAGAGGCTGGGGATGAATGCAAATCCCCAGCGCTGCTGTGTGGGGCTGCCAGTCAGGCACAGGGAGCTCTGGCAGGAGCAGGGCACTCGCGCTGTGCCTCCGGGACCGCTGGTACCCCGCAGAAGGGTTTTAGCTGTCTACCTTTCTTCCCCACTCTTTTAGGCTCTGTCCAGGAAACTGAGCGCTTGCTGTCGCTGTCCGTGTGCTCGTGTCAGTCGGTCAGTCCCAGTTGCTTGAACCTCATCTCAGGGGCACCGCAAAGACCTGAGAACTGCCACTAGCTTTCTGCAAACAGCTGTCAAGGAGATGAGAGTTGTCCTCTCAATCCTTTTCCCAAGAAGAAAGTCAAAGCACACACTCACTTGAACACTGGTGAATCTACAACCAGCCTAACTTCAAGGCACAAGCAGGAAACAAGCTCTGCTGGTGTTTTGTTGTTTGGGGACGCCCTAGGGTAAGTGTGGTCAAACCCTGCAAGGCGTTGAGACAACACAGAAGCAAGGGATCACAAACACAGCCCAGAAGGAATGAGGAGGTGCGTGGGATGTGTTGCTTCAGAGTGGCCAGAGGAAACTGCAGCCCCACAGGCAGTAAAGGCAATCCCAAAGGGTAATCATCTTCCTTCGCAGTTGCTTTGCCCATTTATGAGCCCTGAACAGTAACGACAGTAACGAAAAGACAAACTGTGGACTCCTGAAAATGGCAACTGGGGTCCTTAAAAAGCTAAATCCATCACCCCACACATGATCCTCTGCAGCTGTTCTGCCACCTAATCCTTTCCAGGGGCTCCTCTGGTCCTTCTGTCCACTTGACACAGAACAAACTTCTCCTCCTGACCTAACAACATGGGCTGTGAGGATCTGCACGCTCAGAAACGCGAAGCCGACGAAGCGGCTCTGCCACTGGCTCAGGGAAAGAGCAGAGCAGGCTGGGGAGGGATTCAGGATGCAACGCGCGTGGCTTGGGATCAGTTAGGAGTATTGACTGTCAGCATGAAATATGGGCTGGCAATAAAGCGAGCACTTCCGACACACTCTCAGACTCTCTCTTCATTACTAAGGCTTTACTCCTCATCAGCTTGATAGAGCCTGACGCTGGAGCACATTGCTATTAGGGCTCCAGGAAAAAAAGGGAAGTAAACACCCAGTCTGAGGGGTTTTACCAAGAGAGACTTCAGTGCACTGTGTTTAAGAGCAGCAAGCAGCCCTGGGGAAAAAGGCTGCTGATTACCGTGGGTCCCCAGAGGAAGCCTGAAGAGGAACGGGTTAGCTGCTGGGCTCTGCAGCCAGCCCATTCCTCCCAGCCCCAAGGAGTGTTTAGTCCTTCAAGCAGAGTCACAGGCTGAGAAACTCCTGTTGACACTGCAACACGCCGCTGCCGCCTGATAGACCTAATTACACGCACACACAGAAAACCCCAGAGCCAGGAAGTGCCCCTGGGAAATCAGCAGCTCAATAATTACCAAAGCCTCTTCCCAGAAGCCAACCTGACCGACTTCTCAGGCACGACAGGCTTGCACGCTGCAGCTCCTTCTCCCCCGGCCTGGGGCTGTGGGATGAAACTGCTGCTGGAGCAAGTTCTCGCACCTCGCCTCAATCTCGGGGGCTTTCCCAGCTTTCCTTAGCTCCACAGTGAGCTGTGGGGAGTTCTGGGAACACCTGAGGTTCTTCCTCACCCTGCATTTCTAGGAGGTGGGCCAGACTGGTGGTCTGCAAATGTTCAGTCACCAGGGTCCTTCTGCAAACACCTGAGCACACCCATTCCTCCTTCTTACACCTTTTGTCTTTATCTCTGCAGAATCAGGGAAACACTGGTCCATTCTCAGGGTTTTTGTGAACAGAGCCTGGACATCTGAAAGCTACAGGCCTCCAGAGCTTGGCACAGCAACAGCCAGCCATCAGGCAGCACACGGTGACACAGACTGCGCTGAGCTTTCCAGCAGGAACACCCACCGGATCCCGTACCCACCCTCATTCCTGCTGTCTCTCCTCACCAACACCTGCAGCACTGTCACTGCGACGTGACCGCCACAAGCCTTCTGCTGTGCTGGCCCTCTCACGGAGAGCAAAGCACCCACCCACCTCTGTCACGCCGGCTTGCTCTGGAGAAGGATGGTGGGGAGAGCAAGTCAGGGGCTCTGGCTGCGGCTTGAACTGTCCGGTCTTGAAGAGACAGTTTCTACTGCCAGCAAGTCTCTTTCACCAGCACTGAAAACAAAATCAAACAGAACAAAAGAATTAAAAAATCATTTTCTTTTAAAAGAAGAAGAAACAAAAAACCCTGTTAAATGAAGGCAGTGTTTAGAACAGGGCTTCTGGTGAAATGGAAGAGAAACCAGCTCAAAACAGCCTTCAGCAAGGGTAAGTTTCTTGTCTGTAGTGCTCTCAGAGGAAGGGATTAGACCCCGCATCTCCGCGAGCTGTGGGAGCAGGAGCAGCTGAACAAGGAGAATAAATCTCTTAGGTGTGTGCTTTACCCACGTCAGAGAGCAGGTCTTCAAAAGGAGCAGATGGAAAACACACTCCGAAAGGCTCCGCGTGCTGCAGCCTCAGGGATCGTCGCGAAGGATCTGAGGCATCCCGAGAGCTCTCGCACACAGAGACCTTCGTGCAGAAGCGCTAAAAGGTCCCATCATCTGCAAACTCGGGACAAGCCACTTCCCAAGCTTCAGGCAGCTTGTATCTGAACGTTCAGCACGTGAAGCCAACCTTGCTTCCAGCTGTGGCTGAGTGAAGGGCTCCTGGGCAGACATTCCAAGAGAGCTGCTTTGCTCCAGCAGCGTCAGGGAACCCCGTGTGCCAAGGCAGGCAGAGGCTGAATGTGATTAGGGGAGGTACCATGTGGTCACAGCACAGCACCAGTGGTCCCAGTGGAGTAGCACCTCATCTTCCAGGCTCTGCAAATGCACCTCCTTGGAGGGAGCAGAGAGAAGAAACCTGTGTGTGCACGTTGGCCCAGCAGCTCATCTGGATGGGGAACAGAGCCAGGGGAAGAAATGCAACCAAACAGAAAATCTAAGACCTCTTAGGAGCTTTTCTGACTTTGGCTCCTGTGCAGACCTGCCACCAGCCTCCCTGTGAGAGCAGAGAGGGAACAGAGAGGTATCTGGGTTGGCTTAGAAGCAGCTCTTGAGGCCAGATCCTTTGAGAGCTGATTTCTGCACCATGTTCTCGGGGACAAAGGGTGCTCACTCCTACAGCCACAGCATCTGGACCCTGGAGCCGCTCAGCGCCGGGACCTGCAGGCTCTCAGGGCATGCAGCAGACAGGTAACTGCTGAAGCTGACAAAGGGATCATCATGACCAGCTGGAACTCTGCTGATGCTTGCAGAGCTCCAGACAGCAAGTTCAGGGGCAGACCCTTCCCAAAAGGTCTGGAGGTTTGTGGCAAGGCAACCCAGAAGCATCATCAGGTGATAAAGCCCAACAGGCAAGACCCCAAGAAGCACATCTGTACCTCTGATGGTGCTTTTGAGAGCTTATGGCAGGTCAGCAGGGAAAGAGAGGGCAAAAACAACCATCCCAGGCTGCTGGTTCCTCAAGGAAAAGCTGAGTTGACTCACAGAAAGGAAAGAAGGAAAAGAAGGGAGGGGGAACTGGGAGCTGCATTGGACATCCAGGCTGAGAGCAGGAAAGAGGTCTGAAAGGCTGGGACTACCTGCACTTCCAAATCTGTCTGCAGTGGCAGCAACCAGACCTCCCAGGGGTCCATCACTGGCAGAATAAAAAGGCACGTGGAGGTGGGGAGGCCACAGAACCACAGCTCTGGCGGCTCCCTGCTCGGCCAACAGTGACCCTTGGACTAGAAGGCCATGAGAAACTCAACTTGTCTGGACAACCCCAGGTTCAGAGCCTTCCAGAGACGCTCAGTACTGTGGCAAGTNGACTACCTGCACTTCCAAATCTGTCTGCAGTGGCAGCAACCAGACCTCCCAGGGGTCCATCACTGGCAGAATAAAAAGGCACGTGGAGGTGGGGAGGCCACAGAACCACAGCTCTGGCGGCTCCCTGCTCGGCCAACAGTGACCCTTGGACTAGAAGGCCATGAGAAACTCAACTTGTCTGACAACCCCAGGTTCAGAGACGCTCAGTACTGTGGCAAGCGCAAGCTACAGAAGTCTCTCCCCCAGGTGCCTCCAGGCACCTGCCTGCTTTGCCCTTGGCGAAAGGCAGCTGCTGGTGGCCTGTCGCGCTCCTCAGCTGGGGTTAACCAAGTGGTTCACGAACACTCATTAACTCTGATGAAATTCTGAAGGCAGTAAAACCACATCCCGTCCTGAGAGAGCGGGTAACGGAGAAACAACTTGCCCAAGGTCACCCCAGAAGCTGCTCTAGCTCGGGATCTGCTCCACATCTCACTGTCCTGCCCGCAAGATCGTCCGTCCTCCCAGCCTGCCTTTTCCCAGCGGTTTCCTTCTCCGCTGCCTTCTTGCTTTTTGCATAATGCATTGACAAATCTACTTCACATACGGAGCTTTTAGTTCTCAAATTTATTATTTAGTGCTGCTCTGCGGTAATAAACCAGCTGTACGGCTTCATTTGTCCCTCCAGGCTGCACACAAAGCAGCACCCAGCTCAGGGGCCAACCTTCTGTGCTCTGCAGCAGCGAACGGCAGAGCACCCTGGAGGCAGACATCACAGAACCACACGGAGTCACAGAACACTAGGGGCTGGAGGGGACCTCAGAAGATCATCCAGTCCAACCCCCTCTGCCAGAGCAGGATCACCCAGACCAAATCACACAGGAACACATCCCCCCCTTCCAAATCTCGGGGGCAGAGCTTTACCAGAAGGCTGGTGAATGTGCACAGGCACACAGTGGCCGATGCTCATCGCTCACCACGTGCCTGTTTGCAAAGTGCCAAAGGTTTTTGGGATGTGGGAAGGAAACTGAGGAAGCAGGTACCTTCCTCCATCGTTAGCAGTGACCCAGGCTCCTTGAGGAGTAGGTGTGTGGCTCATCTTTTGTTCACCACTAAAAGGGGTAAATTAGGGTGGGAGGAGGCAAAGGCCCTTTCTGCTTTTACCTTGAAGCAATTACTGAACCAGAACTGTCTGGAGTTAAAACCACAGTGATGAGCCAGCAGATTCACACTGTTCAAAAGGAGCATGTGGAGGTCAATCCAAACAGGAGAGAGGGCCTGCCTCCCAAACACTGACTGTGTGAGACAGCTCCAGTCCCTGGTACTCTTGGTGGTTTTCAGCCCCAGATAGCTCAGGGACATTAGTTTCCCCAAGGCAAGAATACAAACCTCTCTCACACCTCCCTGAAACATCAGCTTCCTCAGCAGCAAACAGCCGCGTGGCAGAACGTGAAGCTCCTGCTCTCTGACAGGTGCTTGGGGTCATAACGAAGCACACTTCTGAAGTCTTCTTTGTCCTGGACAAGGTCGCTGACTTCGGCGAGCCAGGGGCCAGGTCAGCATGCTGAGAAGGGCTACAGAAACGGGGAGCCACGGCTGCTAGTCCAAGCTAATGACACTAGATTGTCAGCTGTGCACTGCCAGATTAGCCGGCTCCAACGCACCCGCCCCCACGTAACAGCGCTTCCACCCACTCCCCTCTTGCCTGCCCCTTTGTGCCCAGCAGCACCCTCTCCCTCCCCTCAGCAAAGCCCCTGACGTGTGGGACAGCCCCACGAGCAAGCTGAGGGCCTCGCTGCGCTTCTCGGAGAGCGCTCCATCCCCACGGAGGCGGGGGCCGCTCCGGCCCAGGCAGCCCCATCGCTCACGCCAGATAACCCGGCTGCCTGACGCGCCGCAGTCACCCACACCTCTGGAGCAGGCTCGCTGCAAAGCCAGCCACAAATTCAGATGCACAAACACGACCACCGCAGCACTCTACTAATTTGGAGCAGCGCCCCAGAGGGTCCCAAGGGTACAAAGCTCTCCCTCGTTACCAGGTGCTCCAGTTGCAGAGTCCCAGCTAGCACAGGGACGTTGAAAGGCTTTCTGCTGCACTCAGGTTGGCCACACAGCAGAGCACCAGCTGCCTGCAGAAGTTTCACGAGAAAGATGTCGCTGCGCACCATCGTGCCGTCGGCTCCACTGCAGCTGTGTTACAGCTGGCCCCCTGAACTGGACCAGCATCCAGGCCCACCGCCACCGTCACCCTGGTAGCTGGTAGGACTTGTACTGGAGTAGGACTGTGCGTGTTCACACAGCCCCACCGCTCAGGAAAGTGGAAATGTGCTCGGCACAGAGGGAGCGACCTGCAGTAACCGCTCCTGGAGAAACCACACCTCCAGCCAACACGGAGCCACGGGGCAGAAGCACACCCGTGGGCACTCTGCCTGTCCTGGCCCTCATGAACAAGTTAATTCAGATCATCTTGTTCCTTCCTTCTCCGTCACACAAACACCTCCAGCCCTGCTGGTCCTTCTGGACGGTATCACACCCCGTTGTCCTCCCGTTTCTTTCTCGGGGCTCCTTTCACTCATTAACCCAGCTCAGTGGGGACCAGTCACGATGAACACGCGTGCCAGCCGTTCCTCTCCACATCTGCTCAACCTACAAGCTCCTCGGGGCTCAGCCTCTGTCAGACACCAGGAGAACACCAGGCCGTGTCTCTCTCCTGCACAGGGTGCCCACGTGATGGCAGAAGGCACACGTGGCACCTCTGCCGTGGGCGCTAAGCTGGCTGAAGTCCCCGGCTAGAACCAAGAAGCACCGCCAGGACAGACCTTCCAGGGCAGATCTCTGCCCGCTAAAGCGAGTCACGCTGGCTGAAACCCTGATGCCTGCAGCCTGGTTAACAACAGCTCGCGCAGGGTGCTCGCGCTCCACAGGTTAAGATGCGCTGGCGTGGACGAGGCCAGCTGGAAACAGGCAGAGAGGATGGGTGCCGGTGCCTGAAGCTTGCGGGTGCGCGAGAGCAAGCCATCCAGCAGCAGCGGGTGCACGACAGAAGATCAGCACCAGCACAACGCGTGGTGACTGAATTCCCACACAGCGAAGCTGCCGCCTGGATCTGAGAGGCCGGTTAATTTGACACGTGCTCTGCGCCGTTCCGTCACTGGTGGCCAGTGCTTCCTCGCAAGACACCACGAAGAAATGCAGATGGCAAACCTAATCCCAGGCCGGGCAGCCGGAGAAGACTAGCACCACCCAGCCCCTGGAAGAAGCAGGAGGTAGAAGAACATAGAGAGGACACTGGGGACAGGTGACAGACCAATCAGGAAGGGCCAAGTTATATTGTTCTAATAACGGCTTAAGAGAGAGGTCAAGGAAAGAGGGATCAAAGGGACTTGGGCAAAGCTGGAGGTGAAGGAAGGAATTAACTTGTCATCAGCACGAGGCTGATTCAATCATGGAGCAAGGTCAGATGGCTTTTGGAGAGCCACGAGGTGTAAAAGCTAAGCCAAGGGTTAGACTGAGTCTGCCTAGGAACAAATTGATCAATTAAATATATCCCACTGAAAGTTTTAATAAAGCAGCACTGCACCAGCCATCAGGCAACCAAAGGAGGCCTCTGTTGTAGAGCGGCATCCCTCCAGCCCCAAGCCTGTGGCCACGCTGAGCTCCCAGCTCACACCTGGGACTCGGAAGGCATCTGCCTGCTGGTATTTTACCAGTAGCTGGTGTTTTTCTCATGGGCCACACAGCAGATTCTGCATCGAATCACTGCTTCCCACCTCCACCACGGCTGCTTCTGTAAGCGCTTGAGGATCCCTCAAAGTAGCAGGTGATTCCGCCAGCTCTGGGACGACAGGACTGCTTGAAGGCTGCAGACGTCACGAGCAAACACAGCACTTCCTTTGACCTGAGAAATTACTGTTTAGGATGAAAGAGAGGAGGCCTTAAAATCCAAGAAAAGCAGGATGAAAAGCTTCGACCAACGGCACTGCCGCACGGAGCCCGCTCCTCAGCACCCCGAGCGAGCAGATGTGCTGCACTCAAAATGTCTTTGTCTGTTAAAACTGTGTCAGCTTCAGAGCCTCCAAAACTCCCTGTGGCATAAACAGAATTTCTGATTAACAGCTGCAGGATACAGGAGTAGCCACACAAAACGCAGCTGCTGACATCGCTGTCCTTGCCCCTTTCTCACCATCCTTCTGCTGCTGCCGAAGTAAGACTTCTTCCCTTTGTCTCACCATGGCTTCTGCACCCTCCACAGATGAGCCCAGCAGCCCAAGAGCTTGGTTATCCTGGTCAGAGAATCACAGACACGCTTTAGGTCACAGAGTCCAACCACTGACCAACTGTCCCAAGGCTGCCTTTAAACCCTGTCCCTAAGCTCCACATCTACAGGACTACACTCATGGATGGCGAGTCAACCCCCTCCTCCCTAGGCAGTCTCTTCCGAGGCCTGATGACCCTTCCCAGGAGGGAGCTTTACCTGATGTCTAACCCTGGTGTAGCCTGAGGCCATTTCTCTTGTCCTAGCCCTTGTTACTTGTGAGAAGACTGTGTACTTCCCAGTGACCAGCATCCAGCTTCCTGCTTTGCACCAAGGCAGCTGGCAACCAGCAGGTTGAGGGCAGACACCCACCACTGCCTTCTTTTACAGACATCTGTGATTTCTGGAGCCTGTGAGCATCACCGGTCACCTCAGACCAGATCTTGCTGTGCCCACACACCTCCTGGTCTACCAGAGCCGCTCCCATACAAGCCCTTGGGTGCTCTCACGTCTCTCCAGCCCCTGCAAGAGCTCTGCTGCTGCTCTGCCTGCTTGAGAAAGTGCAAGAGGGAGAAATAAAGGGAAAAGCATTATCACGCCAAGCCCTGTAATTCCCCCGAACACGAGCGATCCTCGGGGAAGGATTCAGCCTCAGCAAATTGAAACCCACCACCAGAGCTTTTAGCTCCAACGCTGCCTTCAAGGCCAAGGCACCAGAGCGCGACTCCTCGTGTGAGCTGCTCGTTTGTGGGCTGGTTGTTTCACGAACGCTCTGCCTTCGAAAGCAGAACCCTGCCCAACGCTCAGCCAGCCCTAAGAGCGCTTCCCCACTGCTCCCCCAAATCTAGTGGTGTCCCACTAGCCAGCTGGAGGATTACTAATGCAGCGGACCCCGCGATGCTCAGCGCGGTGCGTAGAGACAAAGATCCCGAGCTGTCTCCACGGAGCCCCAGGAAGCGCCTCTGGAAAGGCCAGCACAGGAGAAACCTGAACTCGTACCGTTAGATGCCTTCACTCTTCTGTGGGCTTCTCCAACACCCCATCAAGGGACTCGGTTCCCTGTCTGCAGGACATTTTTGGAGTTAATGCTTTGGTGAGCTTGATCCTTCTAACGCGAGTGAAAACAGCTGATGGACTCGACAGTTACTGGGTGACTGACAGGTAAGAGCAGACGCCCAAGCGCCGTTTGGTTTCATTAGAGCCGTCGGACACCATTAAAGAGCAGCTAACACTAAGCAGCAGCGTCTTTCTGAAGGACTCCTTATTAACTGGTATTGACCACACAGGGCAGCCAACACCTCGTGGCCTTGAGACAATCTGTCTGCTGCAATGGTCTGATGCCCAGATGCTTCAGCTACCCACCCATGCCAGCGCGTGGCAAGATGGGTGCTAGCACCGGGCGCCCTAAGCCGGCCACGCTGCTGCGAAGCTAAGGGCTCAACAGCTTCCTTGTGCCGGCGGGACGTGCAGGACACGGATGCTGAGGACACCCTCTGTGCTTCAGAGACCGCCCGAGCAGCCCCTCGCCGCTCGCCGTTCCGCTCCCCTGTTCACACAGAAGGTGAAGAGGATCTAAGCGTTAGCAGAGGGGGCTGCACTTGGGAAGGCTGGTGCTACTCTGGCAAGGAGACATCAAGCCTTAAAAGCCCTCTGGGCAGAGAGCTCCCGCACACAAGAGCTACCTTTGCTGGCTAAGTGGGCCCAAACATCCTCAGAGCAGCTCGAGAAAGGGCAGAGGGACACCCTGCCAGCACAGTGCTCACGCAGATGAAGCGATCGCTTCCAACACAAGCTGCTGCCTCCCAGCCATCCCAACGACCAGCAACTTCCCCGTTCACGCCAGCTTCAGGACCCATTTGCAAAACAGAAGTCCTAATGGCTAAGGAAGCCACAGATGTCTCTCCGGGCTGTTTCCATGAGAAGACTAAGGCCTGGCACGTCTTCTGCTGTGCCACCTCACTCTCATCTCAGTGGCTTCAGCCACACATGGCTCAGCTCGCACAAAAACATTGTGAGGGATGGCACAGTTACCTCCCTTTCATGCTTAACAGCATAATGGGCTGGCTAACGTGCGAGCTGGCTGTTGCCATCAACTGGAGAAAAGCTCTTCGTGTCCAGAGTAAATAGGTGATGCCCAGCCAGGAGAAGGGGAGACTGGGAAAGCTGCCGGTCAGCAAACGCTCCAAAGGGCCACCACAGAGCCACCAACTCGACTGCGAACATGCCATGCACGCAGACACAAAGGCACTGGCCTGGAACCAAGTCATTAAGATAGCCACAGAATTCACAACTCAATCTGGCCACTGCACAGAATCCAATAAAAATAATAAAAAGCCCCAAGGACGGCTGTATTAGATCAAACCAACGATCCATCCACTCCAATCCCTCACTCCTGAGTGCTCATTTCCAGCTGCTCCAGCCCAAAATGCTCATAAATCCTATCTCAGAATAGCTTACTCGGAGCAGTTTTTCCTCACCCACGGGCAGACAGGAGTTGCACGAGCTTCTGAAGACAAGAAGCTGCCCAGCAGAACACTCTTCTGGCAATCGATCTGCACCAAGTCTGAGCTGCTACAAAACAACAGAGAGAGAAAAGGAGAAAGCCACGTCAAGCCCTTGGCGTCGCGGCTGCGCACAGGACTGAGAGCCACAGCTGATTTCAGCCACTTCCTCACTCGCCCTGTGCCCTGTGCATCTCAGCTCTCACTCAGCTCGCCGTGGACCCGGAGGAACAACAGCCGGAAAAGCCACGGCCAGAACTGCCTCCTCACCCCGGCCAAGCTCCCTGACATCCCTCCGCACGCTCCTCACTCCACGAGGCAGTGTGATCTGCTTCCAGCCCACGCAGCCACCAGTGCTGGCAGAGAAGTGAGAAGGACAAGGATGCTACCGCCAGGAGACAGTTTCAGCAGAGACTGGCACAGCTGCCACTGTCCCATCCTTCCTGACGGACACCCTGGCTCTGCAGCGCAGAGCTCTGGTGACGTGGCCCTCCCTCTCTTTCACCTCCAACATCTCCGTTCCCATCCCAGTCATTTCCCAAATGTGAGCCCAGGCTCCTTTTAACTGCTCTGCCTGTGTCACCCTGCGCTACCCTGCAGCAGGTTCACCCAAAGGTGCCGATGCTGCTGCTTGGCAGAGCCCGCTCCGGAATCACGTGCTGCCTTCCCAGCGTTGCCCAGCACGCCTGCAGCACCAGAGGTACACGCACACAGGTCTGACTCTTAAAGGCCTTCCACTGGGCTGCCTAAGAAAGCTTCAGCAGAGACCCTCAAACAAAGCAAACCCCACCACCAAGAGCCATCCTGGGAGAGGAACGGTGCAGTGGTGCCAAGAAGCCTCCCCAGTCTATTCCTCAGCCAGGAAGGAGCATCAGATGCTATTTGTCTTCCATTTTCTACCTTGCAAGCACGAGTTTTAATAGAAGGCCATCAAGGAAATGGTTATCGAGAGCTCTGGAAGGAGTCCCAGTTCGAGCTGCTATCAGCTCTCCCCAGGCAGCTAATTTTAGGTAATGGCCTCCAAGCACTCCATAAAAGGCCTGCAGCGGGCAGGTGAGCGCGCGTTCTGACCTTTGAAACGAGACTCGGGCCGCTGCCGAGAACGAGGGGATAATGTGCAGCTACATCACATCCACAGCCTTTTCTGCCTGGGCTTTTCAGGCTCTCCCACGTGCAATGGTGCCTCCAGAATTCCTGAAGGCGCCGCGCGGCATCGGCACGCAGCGATTCCTCAGCAGGCAGGCGCTGTCCCAAAACACTTCCCGAAGAGCCTCAGCAAGCCCCAGGAAACATCGTCCCTCTGCAGCCCACGGCAGCAGAACGCACACAAGTGAATCGCCCCAAAATGCCGCTAACAGAGGCCAAGTCCTCCGCACAGCTGTCTGTGGCTCAAGCCGCGAGGCCACCTCCACGGGCATGTCTCCACACAAGGTGTATTTCCCACCTCCACGGGCATGTCTCCACACAAGGTGTATTTCCCACCTCCACGGGCATGTCTCCACACAAGGTGTATTTCCCACCTCCACGGGCATGTCTCCACACAAGGTGTATTTCCCACCTCCACGGGCATGTCTCCACACAAGGTGTACTTCACGTTACCTCCAAGCTGACCTTGTCTTCTGCTCTACAGTCTCCAGCTCAGTCACCACCCTGCATCCCTCCGCGCTGAGCTGGCTGAGTAAGGGGAATGAAGTCCCACAAGCTGATACCGACCAGACAATCTCCAGCAGCTGCTAACACTCAGGATTCCCACTGCAAACCTCACCTGAGAAAGCAGGCTCACAACCCTGGGAGCTGACACCACAACCCGAGACGGTGCAGCTGCAGTCAAAACTCATGGCACCGGGTTCCTCTTCGGTGGTGCCCACTGTCTGTGTACTTAGGGCCACCTAAAAACAGCCCTTCCCATTTGGATCGATGAGGAGAGCTGACAGAAGCGAACGACGCGCATCGCTCCGCACGCACACAGCGAGACTACAAACACCGTAGGAACGCGGCTCGGGGAACAATCCTGCGCTGGCCCCGAGAGGGCCAGCTGGACGGGCCTCACGATTCCGCTCCAGCAACAGCTGCCACAGAGTTTATTTCCACTTTGTGTGATTAAGGAAAGAAAAGAGGGGCAGATAAAAAGGGAGAACAAAAAGTCCAACGTTTGAAAAGGCGACAGAAATAGAGGAGCTTGCCTTCACTGGGCACCCCACCTCGGCCGCGTTTGACGCGTGACAGCCAGGCAGCTCGCAGTAACCCAAAGGAAGACGCAACCCATTTACAGGCAGGGAAGCCAAGGCACGGAAACGTTCAAACACTGACTGGATCATCAGTGCAGTGAACAGCAGGACGAGGTCTAAAGGGCACGCGCTCCCAAGGCACCCGTCCATTCCCATGCCGTGAGACGCCTCTCCATCTATCCATAGAATCATAGAATCATCAGGGATTGGAAGGGACCTCGAAAGATCATCCAGTCCAATCCTCCTGCCACAGGAGGATCACCCAGACCAAGTCACACAGGAACACATCCAGGTGGGTCTTGAACATCTCCAGTGAGGGAGACACCACAACCACCCTGGGCAGCCCCTTCCAGTGCTCCGTCACCCTCACCGTGAAGAAGTTCTTTCTCNGTCATCCTGCTGGCCACCAGGACCCACAGGTCCCTCTCTCCTACACTGCTCTCCAAGCGCCGACACAATCGTGCCCATCGCCTGGCAAACGTACGTCGATGCCGAGCAGTTCCGCAGCTCCTCACCGGGAGTTACAGCGCACTCAGGTTTTCAGAGGCTCTTCGCTCCCCTGGCTGGGAGAACGCTCTTTCAAAATTCAAACGCGCAAGGTTAGCAGCGGGACGCCTGAAATTAATCCCTCTGTTTAAACACTACCAGCTGTAAGCGTCTCTGAGCAATGGTAAAGGCTTTGTCAGCTAGGGCTACGCAAGCCCACGCGAGCCAAGTCAGGGTGAAGCCAGGGTTACGTGCGGTACGTTTCCAAGCATCAACAACACGAGCTCGCTCGTGAGACTCTTTGTACCTCGGCGGCAGGAATGAAGAGCAGAGCGATGCTACTGGAAAGGCTGTGCTGGCGCTGCCTGGCTGCCCACCCGGACGGCTCCTCGCTGCCTGCAGGAGTCTGCAGGAGTCTGCAGGCCAGGATGGATGGAGTCAATCCTCCCACAAGCCACTCCCATGGCCATGAAGCGTTAGCAGGTGATTTGGAACCACACAGACGTAGTGTGGGCAACTGGACCTCACTGATCTGAGTGTCCTCTGTAACCAAGCAACCGTTTGGTTAGATGACCGTCACGTAGGTCTGGAGCTTAGGGACAGGGTTTAGCAGCAGGCTTGGGACAGCTGGGTTGATGGTTGGACTCAATGACCTTAAAGTTCTTTTCCAACCTAAACGACTCTATGGTTCTCTGAACGAACCCTGTGATTACCCTGCCATCAGCAAGGTTTTGGGGGGAGTCTCCCATGACTGGTTACACAGGGGGAAAACAAATGGCTGGAACAGGAGCCCAGAGAGGTGGTAGATCCTCCATCCCAGTGATGGTCAAACCACAGCTGCACGAAGTCCTGAGCAAACCTCATCTCCCCTTGCGGCAAGCTTTATCCCAAGGGGGATGTTGGATTAGGGCCTTCCAGAGGTTCCTTCCAACCTGACTTCTCTACAAGTCAAAGAAATGCCACAGAGAAGGGGGAAAGTCTTTCCTGGAGTCATCAGAACTAGACAAGCTGTGAATTAGAGTAACTCTTGGCAAGCTCTTCACTGAATGGATGCCTGGGAGACCCGGGGAAGTCTCCCAGCACTTCCTTCTCCCTAACATCTACGTCCTCGCACAGGAACACACTACAGTTATGGCACGTCCACGCTTCCTCGTTAAAATCAGAGGTGCTTCAGTGGTGTTGCGAGACTTTCAGTACCTGCAGGAGGTGGTAAGCCCTTAGCGAGAGCCAACGGACGGGCTGAATTTAAAGACACTGTCAGAGACAGCGTTTTAAGGATTCCTGTCTCCCACTTCACCGCTCAGCCACTACACGCTCGCTTCCCCAAATCTTCCTGCGTATCAGACACGGCAGGTGGGCACATCCCAGACTGGATCCCGCCTGGCTGCTTCAGTGGGAGTTGGAAAGGATGGATCAGATGCCGGCTTTGAATTCCAGGTTTTGCCTGCTTGGGGATTCTCCTTACAGATGTCTTCTGTCGTTACCAGAAAGCGCCAGCTACTGAGCTTCACCAAAGCTGAAAGCTCTTCTCAGGCTCGCTTTCCTTTCAGCTCACCCTAACAGCTGTCTTGCCAAAGCCCACAGAAGACAGAAATCTGCAGCTCCTCGTGTAGATGTTCTGGAGCGGTTTCAAGCTCACAGCAAAGTCTTCACCCTTAGTAGGGTCTTGTACAGCACACAGCTGTCTTCCTGACTCTGCTGGTCCTGATCCAGAAGGCAAAAACCCCCAAACCACAGGCTACTGCTTTGCTGACCAGGACTACTCAACGACTTGAGTATCAGCAACCTTCAAGGACACAGTATTGCACCTCTGAGTGGAAACCACAAGTGCTGGATGAAGTTCCTTTAAACCCTCCAGGCCTCTGCTTCTCTGCTCCAACAGCCGTTGACATGCTGATAAACTCACTTTTAGATTATTTTCACTAAACTGGAGGTCAGCAGGTGATTTGGTAGTTGGGACTGTCCCCAGTCTCAGTGTGGTGCACACCTCGAGCCTACTCCACTGAGCAGACCAGGAGACAAGAGATGTGCTGCCTGCACATGTCCCATGGGGTCACCAGGCCGTGATGACAGATTGCTCAGGACCACATTTTACACCAGCATGTGTTTTGCAGCCTCTCCACCCCTCACTACCTCACTGCAAGCATTTCCATGCTTCTGCAGATCCTGGCCACGTTTAGTGACGAGAGCTGGCTCCAGTACATCCTTTGGTGGTGGGCAACATCTCCTGCTTCACCAGCTCAGAAGCCATCTCTTGCTCAGGTGCCTTTGCAGATTAAAAGTGAGCATTCTGCATGTAAAAATCAATCTGAAAAAAGTGATTTTGACTAAAAGAAGTCTGACATAGGGTGGTCATTCCAGTATCAACCAGTGGAGGGCAACCACACACACCCCCACTAGTCAGCATCTTCCTGTCCAACACAAACAAACAAGGCACTTTCTTCCCATGTCCAAGCAAAGAGTTTAAGCCTTTAACCTTTCCTGTGCCACCTGATTCACGCCCGTGTCCCTCCTTTTGACACTTACACAACATACCCCGAAGAGCTGAATACAGTCACCTCAACTTACGTAAGAGAGGACTTAAATTCACAGGTCCCCCACTTAGCAGCGGTCCTGCTCTTGTCTTGTACTTGAGAAGGACCTGCCAGGCCATACAGCAGAAAAACACCACTTTCTCCCCTGTATTTCAGCCTTTAGCCACGTGGACAAGCTTACTCAAAATGTTCCAGATATGAGGCTTTTTCACAGAATCACAGAACATCAGGTGTTAGAAGGGACCATGAAAGATCAGCCAGTCCAGTCCCCCTGCCACAGCAGGATCACCTAGACCAGAGTTGCACGGGAACATCTCCAGGCAGGTTTTAAACGTCTCCAGAGATGGAAACTCCACAACCTCCCTGGGCAGCCCCTGCCAGGGCTCTGGCACCCTCACTGGGAAGAAGTTCCTTCTCATACTGATGTGGAACCTCCTCTGTTCCAGCTCATACCCACTGCCCCTTGCCCTATCACTAGATGCCCCTGAGCAGAGCCTGGCTCCATCCTCCTGACACCCACCCTTCACATACTTGTAGACATTAATGAAGTCACCCCTCAGTCCCCTCCAAGCTGGAGACTCAGCTCCCTCAGCCCTTCCTCATGAGGGAGGTGTCCTACTCCCTTCACCATCTCCGTTGCCCTGCGCTGGACTCTGCAGCAGCTCTGTGTCCTTCTGGAACTGAGATACGAGGCTCTGGGGCTGCCCAAATGATGCCCCAAGAAGAAACAGCACCCGGCAGGTCCTCAGCAGACAGCGCTCTTACCCAGCCAAGCGCTACGCGCAGGATACAAAGCAGAGGGCAGGTGAAAGCTCTGTGGGTGCCGCAGCACCGTATTTCTGACTCACAGAAGGCGGCAGCGCATCCCCTCCGGACAGCAGCTTCTTGCCTGTGATGTGGAGATGAAAGGCTGAGGCAACCCAGTGCGAGCAGAGGGCTGACAAAACAGCAGTGAAGTCAAATAACGCTTTCGCGAGAGGCAGACCAAGAGCTTCAGCAGAGCAGCTGTGTGAGCAGTCACACTGTTCTGGTACCAAGACAGGCTCAACGCCAGTCACTCTAAGCCCAGCCCACCTCCATCCTAAGCAAACGGGAACCAAACCACTCCTTCTCCTCCACCATTCCAGCCGGCTCAGAGTCCCTTCCACAGCCCAGGCGAGCAGGCGCGTCTGCGTGCCGTGGCCAGAGCGCGGGGAGCCGCGCTGCTCCGCATCCCACGGTGCTCCTCTTGCCAGCTGAACCAGTAACCGCGAACTTGTCGAGACAAGTGGGTCGCTGTGCGTGCCGCTGACCTAAGGAGAATACCTCAGTCACAGCTGGGAATTCGGGCCCTGCAAGCAAGGACGCTGCTCGTGAAGTGGCTATAAATAGCAGAGGGACTGGGGAGGTTTTCTCCCTCGCGTGTCGGCCTGCCCGCCCTGCCTGCACAAACCCCTCGGAGCCTGTGCCAGGTGCCTGCTCTGGTGCTCTCAGGATTCGGAACAAGCAGGAGGTGGAGGGGAAACAGTTTGTTCAGGGGAGCCCATCAACCCCAACTTTTATACACAGGGGCAGGATTTCCTGCAAGCAATGTCAGTCCTCAACGCTGAGATGGAAAAGCCGGCGAAAGGCCGGTGTTTGTGGGAGAAGCACTGAGCGACCCAGATCTTCACCCTCTCCTTTCTCCCTGCCAGTATTACAACGTGCTGGTGTTACAGGAGTGAGACACAGGGAACTCACCTGGTACATGAAATGGGAAGGGAGCAGCTCAAGCTCCTCCCAGTTTTAGGGATGCTCATTTCTTCATCACAATCATTAGGGATTGGAAGAGACCATCTAGTCCAATTCCCCTGCCAGAGCAGGACCACCTAGACCGAGTTCGTTATGTTCTCTTGGAAAAGTCACTGTACCACCTCAGCTGATGTCATCATCACCTGGGAAACTGCTGGTGACAAACAATTAGTAAAGCAAAGACCAGCACACGGAAATCGGTGCTTCTCCTTCAGCCTCCAAAGGATCTTTCTGCACTCAAACAACGGAGCCTGGTCTCAACAGCCCTGGGCTGGAGAAGGATTGAGAATCCTGGGCTACACTAGTTCACAGCCTCTAAAACCCAGTAAATACCTGTGAAGTGCACGGGAAGGGCTACTGCTTCAGCAGGTACACAGGAAACACTGAAGTGACGGGGAACCTCACTTCCCACTTCTCACGAGGACAGTACAAACCCGCGGAGCCCAGACAGACCCCAAAACAGAGCGCCCTGTCACAGGAGAGACTGCACAGCAAGGACGCGCTCGGCGTTCACGCAAACGGCAAAGCGACGCGCGCCCGCTCCCGCGCACGGGGCGCCGAAGCCTTTCAGAGGCTTTATGGAACGAGGGCTGCTCATGTTTAAGAGCTGAAGGGAAAAGGGAGGGAGCGCTTCCCCCACGCAGCTCTCCAGAAGCAGAGCTCGTGACTGTGCCCAGCGGGAACCGCGCTGCTCGTCGGGCGCTCTCAGCACCTTCCTCCCCACCAGCAAAGGGGAAGCTCAGCAATCTGCAGAACGGGGTCCCTGCTTGTGCTCCTCTCGTACCGCTCCCTCCTCACGTACCTCATCCTCCCTTTGACAGGCACAGATGGAAGGACTGACGATAACGCGCCAATTAGGTTACCTGAAGCCTTGCTTCCAGCTACTCTAAATGCAGGGACATGAAGCAGCAGGATTCTGCTGGTGACATCTGGGCCACATATGAAGTCCCCAAGAGTAATAAACAATCAGGTAAAGAAATCTGGAAAGAAATTACCCGGCACACCTCATCTTCTCAGCCCCCATGAGAACCCTATAAATGTGTTAATGCATCTGATTATGATCTAAATTATGTGTGGAGGCTCCTGCCAAGCCTCTCTGAAGTTTCTTTATTGTGAAGCTGGAAGCTGTTTAAGAATGGTCCAGTCATCGTGTTTCAAATTACATTTTGGGGGAAAAAAGCATTCTCCTACTTTGTTGCTGGCTCAGAACCTGGTTTGTGGGAGAAGGTCGAGATGTGGTTTTCCTCAGCTGAAGGAAGAGTGCAAGTGGTGACAGACCAGAAGAAGAGGCAGCAGTCTGTCACCTGTCCTCGTGTGGTAACCAGAGCTGCAGCTCCAGCTGCCTTTCTGGACGTGAGGGTTTTCCCTGAAAGGGAAACCAAGGCACAAACACCCGTGTGCTCTCACACACGTGTTCCATGGGCTGTAAAACTCGGAAGCAAAGGTCTCTCAAAGCAAAGAGTTCGATGAGAACGGCTGCGAACCATCCCTTACGCCGCCAGCAAACCACCGCGGTGCTGGAGGTAGGTAAGGAAGCTGCTTCCCCCCCGGCACGCTGCCGCCACGCTGGGGCTTTTAAAAGACAAAGGCCACACACAGCTCCCTCCCAGGTACACAGGCAGTACGTTCAACTCTGGGAGAGCTCCCCCAGCCTTACAGGAGCCTAAGACTTCACTTGTCCTGAGAACTCCACCGCCCCTCTGGTGCAGGGCTTAGAGGTCTTGTCCAAGTTCATGACTCCATGACTTGAACGTCACCTCCTCATCGTGTAACGGGCATTTGAAGGTACAAACCTCACCCAGCCACTCTGGAGTGTCAAGGCTGCCATTTGACACACACCACAGCTGCTGGACATTTAATACTGCTCCACAGGAGACTGTTAGAAACATTCAAAGCCCACACTGAAGCCTTCCTTGATCAGTGTCAACTGAGCCTTGTTCCCACCTCCAAACACTTGCCACAGCCCCAAGCACCTTGAGCAGGGCAGCAAGAAAAACAAAACACAGAACCTGAGGAACTTCTTCCCATTGAGGGTGACAGAGCCCTGGAAGGGGCTGCCCAGGGAAGGGAGTCTCCTTCTCTGGAGACATTTAAAACCCACCTGGACACGTTCCTGTGTGACTTGGTCTAGGTGATCCTGCTGTGGCGGGGGACTGGACTGGATGATCTTTGGAGGTCCCTTCCCATCCCTAATGCTCTATGACTCTGTGAAACGCTGACCTGCAGTGTCCTTGGCCTCTCTTGTAGCATTTGTTCCTGAAAACAGCAGCCAGGCAACAAGGCAGCGACGCTGGTGACCAGCACTGCCACTCAGCGCAGACATAAAGACTGAACTCGGAGTCAGCGACGCAGAACTCGGCCTCAGCCCGAGTTTGTTATCAGCAGATCTGCAGGAGATCAGGGATCAGAACCACCACTTCCAGCCATCACGGTGACACAGTGGTTTGAAGCTGTACTGCAGGATCACAGGCTGGATCCCAGCCAACCAACAGCTCTGCTCTGAAGGGAAGTATTTATCTCTACAGAACCCCTACAAAACAACACGTGAGGTGCTTGGAAATAAATCCTGCGCCACACAACCAGGTCTTACTTTGAAATCCTGCATGCCTGCGCTCTCCTCTCTGCAGGTACCAGCCATTCCCTTCCACAGCATCTTTGTTTTCTCGCTTCTTATGAAAAAAAACCAACCAAAACCATTTTCTCTTTTAGTTTAACTTTGAGGCAAGATGGAAGACCAGAGCTTGGCCTCAAAGATCTTCTGAACCCAAAGTCAGCAGGCTCTCACAGGAGCTGCGCTCGAGGGCTGCTCTGGAATAAATCAAAAAGGATTTGCTCTTCCACTTCAACAAGGCAGTAAAACCAACCCCAAACCCTAGATGTGCAGATATGTGGTTTGGGATGAGGAAACAGCTAACAGGTGAAAAGAAAAACACGACAAGGCAACTCTAAAAAGTGCCACCATGGCCTGACTGCCACGATCCCCCAGGACAAACGCTCTCCTGCGCGGATGGGTTTCTGGAGGGAACCAGCTGCAAAGCCTGCTGGAAGCCAGGGTCTACGGAGCAGATGCTGCAAACACAACTCACAAGGACACAGCACTCCTGGAGAAATCTTTTGACAGCAAGTCAAAACAGGGGCTTGAACTGGCCACGTGTCATTAGAGCAGCAGCTGTGATGTTTCCACAGAGTAGTCAAGCTCAAGGCCAAAAGGGACGCTGAGAACACCTAGCCTGCTTCTTGCTCTATCATGGGCCGTTGCACGTTATCTAAGTTTTCCTGCGAGCAGGAGTTAGGTCTGGTGGCCAAATCCCAGCCTGAATAGCCATGATGGCCCCTAGTAACAATCCACACGCTACTGCTGCTCAAAGCCTCGGCCTGCCAGAGCAGCTTTACACAGGGTGCACAACCTCCTGGTGCCCTAGCGTCCCTCTGCCAGAAAACGCTGCTCTGGGGCACAGGCAGACGTGACTTCATGCTGCAGCCACTTCGCTTCACGCTTGAAACCTCAGCTCCAGCCCAAATTCATCAGCAGTGTTGCCAATACCCCCGAGTTTGCCTGAAGGAGCTTAGCACAGGGCACAACGTCTCATCCTCTGCCTTCATTACGGCAGCGAGAGGGAAAGTGGAGAGTGAGAAATCACTGCTGGCAGCAACCCTGAGCCCCTGCTTCCCAGGCAGCCACACACCCCTGCAGGAGCTGTGTGTCAGCACCCACGGCCTGGCCCTTACACAGTGAACACACCCTGGTTATGGAGTGTCTCGGGGCGAGAACCTGCCCAACGAGTGATGCTAAAGAAGAAACGCTTCCAGCTCACACACGCAGGTTCAGAGCCCGGCTCCCCCAGAGAGCTACACGCGGGGATTTGGCTCTCGAGGCACCCAGGCACCAAGCTGGCAAGCTCAGGCCATCAGTGACATTCAACACTGCTCCAAAAATCAGACCGCTGTGAAATGCCCCGTCCTCGCCTGCAGTTCTGCCAAGTGGATTTGGCTAAAGCTTCCAGCAAACAACAGACAACCAAACAAAAGAGATGGCCAAAAACAACATGTCAGGGGCTTCAGACTCCACGGGTGACATTTACTGGTGTGGTGAGGTGCTTCCTCATCTCACTGACCCTTTAACCTCACTGTGGGAGGAAGGAGGAGTACTGTGAGCAGGCTGCAGCCAGCGTGTGGGAGACGGCAAGGGAAGAAGCAATCCAATGCCAGGCATGGAGAAGTGACCCTGCAGTGCTCACTTGGCCTCACCTTCTGCACCTGGTCTCCTCAGTTCAGACCTCTCCTGCATCACGCATCGGCTCCTTCACTGCTTTTCTTCTTTCTGTCTCAAGGGTTCTTCTCCTGTTTAATATAAAAAAGACAAACCCACATGTAGTTAAGAAACGTATCACCCATTGCCTAGAGGCATCGTGCAAGAATACGCTGGCTGGAAACGCTCCTCCCAGACCATCTCCAAATAGATCAGAGCTCTGCAACACAGTCAGCCTTAAAAAGGCCAAAAAGGCTCCCATGGGCTTGGCAATCTGGGCTAACGGGGAGTATCACAGGCTGAAGAGCGCTGGTTGAGGAGGCAGGAGTAGGCTCCAAGCAAAGGACATCTCCCTGGGTGCTCTGATGCCTAAAGCCATGAGGCATATCCTCGGCTCCTGCACATCCCTCAGTACAGAGGCTCACACAGGAGGATCAGAGCATCTGTAACAACAAGTGAAGTGGACAGAACTCCTCAGACAGGGCATGAACACCAGGGAAACCAACTCCAAGCCTCCTCTGCTTGACTCTGATGCTTTGGCTTCCAGGGTCAGTAGGTACTTAAAGAGACAGTCGGGTCCAGAAGGCGAATGTGAGAGAGACTCTTGGCTATCAGCCCCATCCCCAACTTGCCCAGTGACCTTCACTCCACCAGAAGCTGGCCTGTTACCCAGGGATGCAGAAAGCTTTGCTTTCCAAAAGCCAGCAGGATCTTCAGGAGCAGAACTGCCGCACGAACACTGCTGCCGATACCTCTCTCTGAGCACAACAGAAGGGATATTCAAATCCTCAGTGGCCAAATACGGGTCACCAGCTCCACCAGCTCAGAGGCACCTCTGCAAGCCTTCACGGCCCCCTTCATGGAAACATTCCCACTGCAGCACCCAGCACCACAGAACGTCAGGGGCTGGAGGGCACCTCCGAAGATCATCTAGCCCAACCCCTGCCAGAGCAGGACCAAAACTAGAGCAGATCACACACTACACCCAGCAGCCAGTAGCTTCTGAGTCACAAACATCTGACCGTTTCCCAAAAGAATCAACAAGGCTGTTCCACCAGTGCTCAGGTCAAAGAGGACCAGTGCAAGTCGGTCTGTCTGACCAGTACCTGACACACCACGAAGTCCACCCACCAGTTCCAGCCTCAAGCCCAGCAACTCACAATGATTCTTCACCCAGCTTTTTCCCAAGCTCCAGCGCTCCCTCGGACACGCGGCAACCAACCACCTAAACACATCAAAACCTGAACCAAGGTAAAGTACCTGCTGCTAACTGCAGTCCAGGGCTTCGCGACCGTCCCTCAGCGGGTGACGCCTTTGCTGTAGGTGGCATTTCCTTTGTTTCAGCAGAAAGAGCTCTTGTGCATGGAGACTATCCACATCCTGCCTTCACCCTCCTACACAGGCTTTTGGACAGGCTCAGTTCTGGCAGCCAGCACAGGCAGTGTCCCAAGCCTCCTCCTTTCCACCCCTGCTCTTACTGATGCCTTCCATACTCACAGCCTTTCACACAGTCCCAACTCAGCTCCTGCTCCCAGCAGGGAGCTGCTGCTGGGCTCCAGTGCCGAGACTGGCAGCTGCTTATAAAGGCTGACTCCATCCTTTTCACTTCAGCTAGCCAAACGCTTCCCAGGCGCCTACACCTCTGGGATGCAGAGAAGGCAACACACCGCAAACGCAGCTCTTGGCAGGCTGCGGGCCACGGTGGCGGTTCCCACATGCACGAGGCTACCTGACGCTTGCAGAAATGGGAACTAGCAGCCGTAACCCCTCGGTCCCTCCTTCCTCCCCGCAGCACAGACCCTCCTGCAGAAAACACGAGCGAGGATGTTACTCAGCAGCCAAGCTGAGGATTTCCTTTTGCTGCGCCCTGTCGAACACCCGCCGGCTGCGCGCAGCCCTCACCAGCTCTCTGGTACCACGCCTGTCAGTACTTCGGCAAGAGCTCTGCACACGCAGCTCACAAACTAAACATCCACCACGGCTACTATTTTACTCTGGAGACTCGGGGCAAAGGCCCCCAGGTCCCCCATGGAGACACGACATCCCGATGCACATCAGCCAAGTGAAAACAACAGCCCTGGGAATTTAGGGTGCTTGTTTGCCTTGAAGCGAAATTCCAGCATGAGCCCTGAAAAACATGAGGGTGCTGATGGGACTAATGGTGCCTGATGACAAAGGCAAAGCCTCTCCTCAAAGACACCCCTGTGCAACTTACATCATGTACGACTGACTGCGCAGGGTGCTGCCAGTGACCAGAACACAGCACCAACAGCAGCAGCAGCACCGTAGCACGGGCTCACCTGCAGAGAAAGGCAGCTTCTCCCTGCTCCCCATCGCAGCGGTGGTGGCAAGGAGCTGTCAGGACTTCATTTTGATCTGTTGCCACGGGCCAGCTGTGCTAAAGGGTTGTGCCAGTCATTGAAACTGCAGTTGTCAGCAGAAGTGAAGGACACTGTGGGACGTGTTCTGTGCTGGCTCTTCTATTGCTTGGCTCCTTGGAGTGATTCAGGCAGCTTAAGGATTTCAGGGTACTGCCACAACAAGAGCTGGCTCTCAGCAAGCTGCCCTTTGAAAAAGTACACCCCAAAACCCACAAAGACACCTGAAAAGCCACCTCAGCCTTTAAAGAAACGGCTGGACCAGTAGAAGCTAAGAGGCACCAACTTGAACTGCCAAGTAGTGCCCTCATGGGGATGTGCCTTTCTGCACGACTACTCCTGCCTGACAGAAGGGGCTCCTGAGTGGCAAAGGGCGATCTGGGTGGTTCTGCCAGCTCGCACACGCGCATCGCGACCCCCTGCCGTCAACGGGAGCCAGCAACGTGCGACGGGCTCTCAGTGGGATGAACACAGTCGGGAGGGGCTGACAGCACACACTGCAGTTGGGTGCTGAAGGAGACCTTGGGCTCGCTGGTGCACAGACAAGCCTCTCAGCCCTACACAGAAAAATCTGCTCCTCTCCTGTGTGCTGCGATTGAAATGTGGCTCACCGAAGTGCTGCTGGCACGCGCGAAGGACCCAGCAGAAGCAGCTGGGCTGGTTCCTCCTCCAAAGCTGGCCTGAATTGATGGAGAGGAGACATCAGTTATCACTGGACTATTTGCTTTGCTGTGCCGAGCGCTGGCCCATCGATCCAGCACCTCTGCCCTGCTGTGCCAGCCTCTGCCAGGGACAAGCAGAGGACCTGAGCACAGTGTGTCTGGCACAGACCCAACCCAGGAAAAGCTCAGGCAGCACTGGCAAACACAGGAATGTTTTGAAGATCACCGAGACAGCAGGTGTCTGCCTTCTGTCCAAGCACCACCCGAGGGTCCTGCTGGACTCTTCGCTTCAGATGACAAAAAAGCCATTTAATTAGTGATTTAATTTGCACTGGTTGCTCCTTGAACTTGCACTCACAGACCAACCCAACCACTTCTCATTAAATCAGGCTGCTGCGAGTTGCTGGCCTTCATCCCCATCCAGCTGTCCCAAACAGCACAGGGCTGGAGGGCCGAGAACATCCCACTGCTGAGGCCTAGCAAAGGACCCACTTCCAGATCTGATTATAAAAATTAGCCCAGAAAAAGGGGGCGGGGGGGTAACAGTACTTTGTGGGAGGGCAGAAGGATCCGGGCCACTCGTGGTCACCACAGCGAGGTACTTCAGGCACCACACAGATCACAGGACTGAACCCAAGTCCCACTTCCCCATGGCTCTGCAGGTTGCTGAGCTCTCCCAAGGCCCCTAAGCGCTACCCACCCAGCAGCAAACACGAAACACATCTGGATCCCCTTATCCCACCTCTTGGAGTGCCTTCAGCAGTGCTGGGGCTCCCCAGGCTGCTGAACCTCTGCTGGAAGGGCACAGAGGGTCGTGCTTCATCTGCTTTGCAGAGCCTGATGCAGCCAGGGAGTGAAACCCAGCAGAACCCAGGACACCCTGTGCTTGAGACAAAGGCAGCCTCGCTGCCCCTCGGGCCCCTCATCGAGCTGCAGTGAGAGCCCAGTCTGCATCACCCACGGCACAGCGCAGCAGCACTTGGTGCTTCAGACAACATACCTGGCCATGTTGGTCTTCACAAGGCTCCCACAGGCTCACTAGTCCAGCCTGTCCAGCTCCTCTGGACGGATCCCATCCCTCTAGCCTATCAGATGATGCCACCTGGTAAGTGCCGGAGTGGGGGGTCACTCTCGCCCACCTACTCGCTGTCTGTCCCTCCGTTTCTCACTCAGCACACACAGACACCGGGCTAGGAGAGCCCCACACTTGCCTGAGCAAGAGCTAAAGACACCCATGCTTTAAGTGCTGTGAGGCCAAGAACCTGCTTTGCAAAGCATGGGTTTTTAAGCAGAGGCTCTTGCAGCTGGACTTTGAGGCTTTTTTTACATTTGAGACCTCATCTTATTTTTTTTATGTCTTGAAAAAAGAGTTTTTCAGGTCACCTTTGATGCAAAGAGTCATCTAAACGGAAGAGGCTGTCAGATGGTCTCTCAGCAAGGGAGTTTGTGTTCCCTGGACACGGACTCGGAGCCCTGTGAAGCCCCCATGCCATCTGCATATCACACGCTTGTGCTCTGAGCCCCACAGACACCCCGTGATGTGCTGCCGCCAGATGAGCTGCAGCTCCCAAACGTCTCTGGAGATCACAGGGATCTGCACGGCGTGACAGCTTCGGCGGATGAGGACCCCTCCGTCCCCGGATGCTTGCTACGCTGTCTCTTATCAGGAAGATTTTAAACGGCATCTCATCCCATCACTCCCCTCTTCCCTCCTCCGTTAGTCTGCTCGGCAAGCAGGGCTGCGCTTGGCACAGACGGAGCCGAGCGAGCAGAGCCAGCGCTCACCCCGCCAACGGCCCTCAGCTGTGCACCTCGCCGCTGCTGCCCACAGGAGACGGGCCAGTGACAGATGTCTGCGGCACGGAGCGGAGAGGGAAGCTCTGCCCTCAGCTACCACCACGAGGCAGGGAGTAGCGCTGGAGACGGGGGACCTCCAGCACCGAGACCCTGGGGGCTGTTGGAGCCAGTCCACAGGAGGTCACAAGGACAATCAGAGGGCTGGAGCATCTGGGAAGACAGGCTGAGGGAATCTGGGCTGTAGCCTGGAGGAGGCTCTGGGAGAACCTTAGAGCAGCCTTCCAGTACCTGAAGCTGGAGAAGGACTTTTTACAAAGGACACTAGCGACAGGACAAAGGGGATCGTTTCAAGCTAAAAGAAGAGAGTTTTAGATTCAATCTTATAGAGTGAAATTCCTCCCTATGAGGCTGGTGAGGCACTGGAAAAGGTTGCCCTGGAGACTGGGGATTGCGAGCACCCTCAGTAAGTTTGCAGACACCACCAAATCGTGCAGGAGAGTTGATCCGTCTGAGGGCAGGAAGGCTCTACAGAGGGACTTGGACAAGCTGGATCAATGGGCCAAGGCCAACTGCATGAGGTACAACAAGGCCAAGTGCCAGGGGCTGCATTTTGGTCACAACGACCCGAGCAATGCTACACGCTTGGGGATGAGGGGCTCAAAAGGTGCCGAGCAGGAGAAGACCTGGGGGTGCTCGTAGACAGCTGGCTTAGTGTGAGCCAGCAGTATGCCCAGGTGGCCAAGAAGGACAGCAGGATCCCGGCTTGTGTCAGGTTGGATGGAGATCTGGGCAACCTGGTCTGGTGAAAGGAGTCGCTGCCCATGGCAGGGAGTTGGAACTAAATGATCCGTGAGGTCCCTTCCACCCTAACATTCTATGAATACAGAAGGTGGGGATGATATCAGCAAAGATCTGTTCCATTACAACCAGAGAACAGTTCATACAGTACCACGTACAACACCACGCTTGGGATGGAGCGCTGGATGGACGCAGGAAGAACAAGGGCTGAAGGCAGAGTGGGGCACTGCTGGTGCAGGAGAGCAGCCCACAAGGGCTCCTCTGCTTCCTGGAGGATCCAGCCCTGCTCCTAAACACCTGGTCTCCTCCTGGCCTCTCCAACTTTCTGCTCCAACATAAACAAGATCTACATCCTCCTGGAAATTAGAACCAGCATGTTATGGCCATGTACACAGATGAGCTCTGCTTCTCCCCAGCAGGAAACAGGGATGGAGAAACTGCAGCCCCAGGTGGCCAGGAGCAGTCCATGTTAGTGGGGGCTGGGACGACCAGGAGTGGAACGCAAAGCAGCACCTTGGGGTGTATTTAACTACCTCAGTCTCCATGTCTGCCCTCTCCTCTTCACTACCCAGATAAACGTGTGCATTTTCTCCTGCTCATCAATGCAGTGCACACGAAAAAGCTTTCTCCTTTATCCCTTGGTCACAACCCGCCTTCATCTTACCCCTTCCCAGCAATTATCTCCACTTGCTTCCCCATTTTCTCTTTTCCCAAGGCATCCATTCAGACTGGTCTTTATTTCCCTCACCTGCCTGTGCCACCACTACTTGCCACGTTGTCAGGCACGTCACCGTGTACCCAGGGTTTGTGTTCAGCATGGCTCGTTCTGCTGGACTAAGGCAGACAAACGTGGCAACCTCACACAGAAGTGATGCCCGTGGAAACCATCCCAGCGTGCAGGGCTCTAACCCAGCCTGAGCAGAAAGCCAGTGCCATCCAGATGTGGCACCAGGTGAGCTCAGATGGGCACCTCTGGCGGGTCAAAAGATAGGCGCGCAAATAGAATCATGGAATGGTTTAGGTTAGAAGGGACCTCAGAGATCATCTAGTTCCAACCTCCTGCCACAGGCAGCGACAGCTCTCACTAGATCAGGTTGCCCAGGGACCCATCCAGCCTGGCCTTGAAGACTACCAGGAACGCAGCTGCCACAACCTCCCAGGGCACCCTGTTCCAGTGCCTCACTACACTCACAGTGAGGAACTTCTGCCTAAAATCTAATCTACATCTCCCCTGTTTTAGCTTGACACCATTCCCCTTGTCCTGTCATTAGAGTTCCTCACACCAAGTCCTTCTCCAGCTTTCCTGCAGCCCCTTCAGGTGCTGGAAGGCTGCTGTAAGGTTCCCTCCACAGCCTTCTCTTCTCCAGGCTGAACTGGTCAGGATGAAGACATCAGGCAAGGTTAGGCAGACTGTCTTGGCACCCCTGCACCTGCAGTCCCAAGTGCCACAACGGCACTGCCGGAGTCCAGTAGAAGTCTGGGCAATGAAAAACACTAAATAACCCTCTTTAAGAGCAGAAAGTTTCCCTGGCCAGCGCAGGCAACACGTCACCTAAAACCAGCCACAAAACCATCTGAGGCCACTAACTGCAGTTGCTCCATAGCTCTGTTTGCGCAACGTTTGAGCACGGAGGCTGCCCAGCACATTAATCCTCTGGAAGAGAACACGTAGAGCAGAGCTGGACACGACCAGCTGTATGAGGTGGCTGCTCTTATGCCAGAGCCACAGTGCAGGCTGCACTGGGATGAGGCAGGAATCCAGCAGGAAGGGTCTGGAGGAGGAAAAAACCCCGATGAAAAGCTCAGAGAGCCCAAATCCAGCTTCTGCATCAGAGAGCAAAATCACATAAACGGTGAAATTAAAACTTGTTGTTGCAGAGCAGAAAGAAAGTGAAAGATTCTATGATCCCACTGCAGGACAGGAATTTTAAAGATCTTGTGGTGAGCAGGGATGAAGGGTTAACTTCTTCTGTAAACCCAAACCCAACTGATTTCCCAGAAAGAAACTGGGGAATTACTCCCCCACCCTCCAAGAGTCAAGTCTGAGCCTGTTAGTGAAGGATTCGTTTCTCCCTTCTTCTCCATACTCTTTACCTTCAAGGACTGGGACCATCTGGGTTCAGACTTGCAAGTGAAAGTAACATAGGTTACAGAGATGCCCTAAAAGCTTCTGCCTGGCCACTGAGTCACTGACAAGGAAAGAGATTTAAGCTAATAATTTACCTCACAGTTGCCCAGGAGCTTGCCCACACACAAGGAACAGCGTAGCTCATGCTGGAGATGCTCAACTGAAAGGTCCACGTATCCCCAGCTACCTGCTCCAGAAGCCACAACCTCCCTTTCAAGCCTTCTTGCAGGAGACACAGCTCTTGATCACGAGCCTTTAGATGACCAAGAGACTGTCACAGTGTCTGTGCACAGAGTATAAGCAACTGGTTATGTGTCCCCCAGTAAACTTAGTTACCTGCCTGTAGTTAAAGTACCACTTCCAAAGACGCCCTCAAGCCCGATTCAAAGAGGTAGCAAATCCAGCCAGAGCGCAGCTCAACCTTCTAACATCCTCTTCATTCCAAAACAGCCCTGGCAGCATTCAGCACCCTCTCCCCACAAAAGGGAGGTGTGGCTCAGCCTCTTTCTCGACCGACAAACACAGTGAGAGATTTAAGAGTTCAAGCCTAGATACCTTCTCGCTGCTCCAAGCGCTGCCCTGCTGCTCCTCCCGCATGTCTCCAGCTTTTCCCAGGCCTAGTTTAGCGTAACGGATATCGGAGCTAAACAAGCTGCTCCACCAGGGCTTTCACAAATGCAGTTTTTGGAAATAAAAACATCCTTTGTTTCTGTTTCCCCGTTCACGCGCCCATAGATGGCATCAAACGCTCCCCGCCGCTCTGGGAACCCGAGCAGGCTTGGCTGCTCACTGCAACCCCGAGCACCGTCCCACAGCAGCCACCCGCCAGACGCAGCCCGCCCCATGCTCCTCACAGGGGCCACTTCACACCGGTTTGTGGGCTGCACTCAGAGCACTCCAAGTCATTTTCTGCACTCTCCTAAGAGCTTACCACTCCCGCAGGTTTGTGAAGTCCGCGGACCTTCTCCGCAGCGCCTCCGTACTCGGTGGACACCACGACGCCAGCCGGGATGCCGCTTTTCCTAGCAACCCCGTGACCACATTTCCAGGGCTGGGAGATCTGGTGAATCTAAGCCTTTGCCCAAGAGTTAAGGCAGGCACATCCTTCAGTGACCCTGACTTCATTCCTCGCATGCGGTGCAGGCCTTTATCACCCCAGGAGCTGCCGGGTGCTCCCAGCAGGAACGCTCCATTCTGTCACCTGAACCGGCACAAAGCCTTTGTTAGAAGGCAACTAAGAACCCAGAGGTTCTTAGGGCAACTTTAATTCCACCTGCACCCCGTGTAGGCTCTGTCTTTGAGCCAAGCAGGTTGTTTTGCTGGTTTGTTTTGTGACACAAGCAGGTCTCTTACACTTACTAATTTCTGCCGGGTAAACGGAGCGGAGACGAGATGTCTGCTTATCTCAGCCGTCCTGCGATTAGAGCTTCCCTCGACGAGGAAGTCGGGCACAAAACACTCTGTGACGTCTTGTTTTATGTCTTTTGGACACAACCACCCACCCTAAATATAACAAGAAAAGGGTCATGACCCTCGCTGTCCTCCACAACCCTCTGAGCCAACACCCCAAGCTGCAGAAGTTCACAGAAGTCCTAGTTCCTGCAAACTCAAGCGTACGTTGAAGAGAAAGCGTCTTGTACGAAATGGAACCTGCAGAACCTGATCCAAGATGTCCCTGGACTTTTCTGACCCCTTGGCACTCCACTTCTACACTTCTGTAGGTTTGCTTCTTCTAGGTAGGTACTATGTCCAACACTGCATCTCACTGATGCTCTGCCCAACACGGCAGACTGTGAAACACTGTCCTTGGCCAGCTTCCAGCCTAGTTTCTTACAGAAATAAGATTTGCATGACTGTTTTCTTACTCCTCTTCTAAAAATCTCCTGAAGCAGTTTCAACCCTAATCTGGCCCAAGATGAAGCTCTTAAAGACATCAAGGTTGCCCTACCTCCGAGGCACAGGAGCCTCAGAGGACTAGGACCAGTGGCTTCTGCATTAGCAGAACGGGATGCCTCAGATCTTGATGGACCTATTTACATAGACGTATTTAATCATCTTCATCAACATACAGCTCTATACACACATATATTTGCACGGCCAGACAGACACAGAGAGGACACTGAACCCTACAAACACTGCAAAACTGGATCTGTGGTCTCCAAAACCACACACTGCTCCAACAAATGATATTCCTGAAGAGACTTTCCAGCAGCTTCCCCAAAACCACGTGCGCGGTGGCAACAGCAAGGACAGGATTCAGTCTGAGGTTCGTATTCAGTGACAACGAAGCAACAGAGCTTTTATCTTTCCCCGTCCGCCCCATCCCACTCCCCCCATTTCTAAACTGACCCAACTTTGGTTGAATTTTGCAGGAAATGCAAAAGTGACACCTGCCAGACACGGGTGTTAGCAGGGACAAGCCTTGGAATGAGACCACTCACCTCCCCCAGATAGCAGCCAGCATCAGCCCTCTCTCGGGGATGTTTAGTGACCTTTCCTGCCCCTTTGTTCTGCTGCATTACCCAAGTTTAGGCTGCTTCTTCCTTTAGAAAGAGACCTCAACGTCCTATTTGTGCACGGAAGCTGCTCAGGATGCCGATGCTACCTTGCGAGAAGACCCCCCAAAACCTGTGAGGAGAAGTTCTACAGACATCCCACCACGGGCGCTGCAAGGGAAATCTCTTGAACCGCCCTTCTGCTCAGGCACGGGCCACCAGCAGGCAGGAGGGGAATGCAGCACGTCGTGATACGCAATTAACATTTCCATAATCAGGATTTCACGTCAGCTCAAAAGCAACTTGGTGGTGGTCTGAGGTTTTTTATACATCCCCAACAACCCCTGAAGCAGGAACTGCCTGGGCTGAGGGAGAAGGTGGGCAGTTGGTAGCACTGCAGGGCAATCACAGCCAGACACGGTGCCGCTTTGCCCGATCCTTTGCCTCTCCACACTCAACCTGTAAAAAAGATCCGTGTCACAAAAATCAGTGGCAGCCAAACCCCCCGAGAGTAATGAAGAATCCAAGTGAATGAGATCTTTGCAGGCTGCTGATAAAATCTGACGCTGGCCGTCCTTTCAGCTCATTACTTTTGGCAGCATGGGCTCCCCATGAGGTCCCACGAAGCAGAAATGACTTAATCAAAGGACTTCCCTGGGGGAGAGGGAGCCGCGCAGGCTGTCAGGCTCCTGAACAGGAGCCTCAAATCAAGCGCTGGGAAATCAGTGTCACCCCGTGGAGAAGAGACGGTATCGGCTGGTAGATGGTCCCTCGGTCCCGCTCCCGTGCCACACACGTGACTGCTGCCAGCAGAGCTGAAGACGTGATGGCTGCCGAAAGCCGCCCGGACTCAGCACCGGTGAGACCTCGAGTATTGTGTTCAGCTCTGGGCTCCTAACTCCAAGAACAGCACTGAAGTGCTGGAGCGTGTCCAGAGCAGGGCGGTGAGGCTCGTAAAGGGTGTGGAGCACAAGTCCCACGAGCCGCTGCTTAGGAAACTGGGCTGTTTGCCTGAAGAAAAGGAGGCTCAGGGGAGAGCTTCTGGCAGCCTGCAGCTACCTGAACAGAGGTTAGAGTGAGGAGGGGTCAGCCTCTCCTCCCTGGTGGCAAGTGACAGGAGCAGAGGAATGGAAGCAGTTGCACCAGCTGGATGTTAGGAAGAATTTCTTCATCAAAAGGGTTGTCAAACACTGAAACAGGCTGCTCAGGACAGTAGTGGAGTCCTGGTCCCTGGAGGAATTTAAACACCACGTGGACCTGGTGCTTAGCGACACGGTTTAGGAGTGACTTGACAGCACTGGGTCAGAGGTTGGACCGGATGATCTCAAAGGTTTCTTCCAACCAAAGAGACCCTGTCATTCCGTCAAAAGCAAGGAGCTGGTTTCCAGAAGCTGCAGAAAACAGACCAAGACATTTGGATGGTGCCACTCCGCTGCTGAGTAGGAGAAGTCCCGGTGCGCCCTGCGCTTACACCCTGTCAGCGAGGTGACAGCGGCACGGGCAGAGCAGACAGATGATCAGCCGTTAACCCGGAGCCGACACACGTCAACCACCCTTCCGCAGCAAGGCAGAGCGCGTGCGCACGAGCACAGACACGATTTACCTGCCCAGCTCCAAGCACCTCGTTTGAACTCACCTCATCTTCAAGCACAACCAACCGGACGGCAGCTTTACAGTCACTAAGCAACTTGTGCACAGCAAGAGCTGCAAAAAGTCTGCAATGCCTTCAGATTCCTCACCGTTAACACATCCTTCACGCTAATCTTCCCCAAACGATCCCTACTGGAAATTTATGTGCGACCCGGAGCGAAGCCCCACAGTAACTGCCTCTCTGACAGTGTCGTGGAGTCTAAACGTATGGGAGCAGCGTGCCCAAAGGGGCTGATGAGCGTCATCCTCGAGTACGCTGCGACGAACAAGCTGGCTTCATGAGCGTGTGTTTTACAGTCTGTTCTCTCAAATGAGAACTGAGATCGTTCCCAGATCATCATTCCAACTCTGATCTCAAGAACACTTTAAAGAGCCCCACAAACAGGCCAAACCTCAGAGCACCAACTCCACGGAAAGGCCGACGACAGGGTCGCTCAGGCTGGACTGGAGAGACAGCGATAAAAGCCTCGGGATTTTAATTCTGATTTGGATCAAAGATTCAAAGAATAAGGAAAGAGCAGCAAAGTTTGTCCTTAATTCTACAACGTGTGCATCGGACTGTGGAAAACGTCTTCACACAACTCCAGGCCTCCACGTGGGCAGCTGCAGTGGGAACAGGATCCCCTTGCCCACAGTGCTCTTCTCCTCTGCCCCTACGCAGCTCCCCTTCTGCAGACTCCTGCATTTCTGGTTTTCCTCCTTTATTTAAAGCGTCCCATGTAGCTGTAACACGGCTCCAACACTCCTTCCAGACAGCAGCACCTGAACAAGAAGCAACCTCACTTGCATCAGCGATGCCGAATGCAGCCCACAGTCCCGCTCATCTCTTATTTTGGTGGAGGAGAGGCGCTGCGGAGCTCAGACTGTGATTTCATGAGGACAGACGTGGGAGCGGTTTGATCTACAGGGCCACAGACAAAGCAGGCTGCTTGGTAGCCTCCAGCTCTGAAGGTCCCTGGCTGTGACAGGGTGGGAGGGAATAGGAAGAGAATCACTACAACTGCCTGCTCTGCCCTAAGCATTTGCTCCAGCATCCACTCAAGACACTGCTCTAAGAAGACGTCTGGCCCAGCCAAGGAGCAGAGGCACAGAACCACAGAATTGTTTAGGTTGGAAAAGACCTTCAAGATCACTGAGTCCAACCATCAACTGTCTTAAGGTCACCCCTAAACCATGGCCCTGAGCTCCACATCTACATCACTATGAGACACGTCCAGGGAGGGCGATCCAGCTCGCTCCCTGGGCAGCCTCTTCCAAGGCACGAGGACCCTGTCCATGAAGAAGTTTTTCCCAGTGTCCAACCTAAACTTCCCTGGTGCAACTTGAGGCCATTTCCTATTGTCCCATCACTTGTTACTTGGGAGAAGAGACCAAACCCCATCTCTCTGCAACCTCCTTTCAGGCAGTTGTAGACAGCAATAAAGTCTCCCCTCAGCCTCCTTTTTCTTCAGACTAACCCATCCTAACCTCCTCAGCTGCTCCTCGCTAGGTTCATTCTCCAGACCCTTCACCAACCTTGTTAGCCTCCTCTGGACCCCCTCCAGCACCTCTGTCCTTCCAGTCTGCTGTGCATTTACTCTTCAAATGATTCTGCTGTGCCGGGGGATCGGACTAGATGATCTTTCGAGGTCCCTTCCGATTCCTGATGATTCTATGATTCCAAATAAACCAGGCTTCAAGCAATGAAATCATTACCATGGTAGCTATGATGCCTGGACAGAACAACTCTCATGGCCTACGCACAGCCCAAGATTTAGTCTTGCTCCAGTCCAGTCAATGTGGTCGCACTCATCTCCCAAACATCTCCCGGGTTCCTTGCTCTGCTTCTGTGCCCATCCATTGAGCTGCCTAGCATGTCACCCACCACCCTCGTGCCAGAGTGAGCTCCCTAGGGGTTAGTGGGCAACAGAGTCTAAACAAGTATACGTGCTTCAGGAAAGTACTTGGGAGGAACTGAAAGACCACAGAATCACAGATTGGCAGAGGTTGGAAGGGACCTCTGGAGATCATCTAGTCCAACTGCCAACCACCATTTCCTCCCTTTTACTCCGATACTCCATCTCCTACCCGTTAAAGCCATCCTTCTCCAACTTCTGGCTCCTACCCCAACTCTCTTACTGTCCTCATCCATTATCCAGCAGCCCTCCCTTCTTTTCCACATCCTCCCTTGGACAAGAAGTTCTACCTGTGCTGCAATTTCTGCTGGGCACTGAGATCCTGTTAGAGCAGATTCCCAAAACACTGCCTGTGCTTTGCAGTTTAGAGAGGATCAAGTTAGGCCACAACTCCTCCGAGCTCACGACGCTGGCAGTAACCGTTACGAAAGCTTCCACTCTGCCTCATCTGAAGGAGAAAACCGCTGTGGCCAAACTGGAGAGGTGGGAGGGAAAAGAACATGCTTGTTGTAAGAAGTTCTTGTACCTGGGTAGAATCTGTGCTGCCAACACACTGCGCCGGCAGAAGTTAGCCCTTCTCCACACAACCTTGGGCTCTGCAGTGAGGAGTGGAAACACCAGGTTACTCCATGTTTATTCCCTCTTAAAATGAATTTGCTAACTGCACATCCATGGCTCATCTTCCAAGTGGCTGGATCTCCCTGTATTCACAGTTCTTGTCCTAAAACAATTTAGAGAAGTTTTGTTCAAGCAAAGCCCTCAGTTGTGCTCTGTGGCAAAGAGACCCCTGCACTCAGACCCTGGTTCAGTACAACGGGGGGTAACTGGTGCTTTCCCTTCCCCAAAAAGCAACCTCAGTCGGAGCAGGAGCTCACCCTGGGGCCAGCATCAAGCGCAGACCTCTTCAGCAGGGTCTAACCCCACTCCATGTCACCAAATCCACTCGTTGCTAAAAGCTCTTCAAACGTCGACCCCACGTGAGGCTCTGCACAGAAATTAATACTCCCACTGAAAGCCCTAGGACACAGCAAGGCCAGAATAATAACAGAGCCAATTACAGATATTTAGTGCAGTCATTTCAGAGCCAATTAACATAACAAACCTTTGTCTGGTTCAGATAAGCAATCTCAGAACAATCCAGTTAAAGGTGATGAGGCTGAAGCACAGACTGCAAATGCTGGTTACACCAGCAGAACCTCAAGTCCAGCTGCCCAAAGCCTCCACACCCCACAGGAGGAGGACCCGTGACACCTGTCACGTGTGTTCTAACAGCAGCAGACCCAACAGCACTGGAAGCCTTTTCTGAAAGCAGTACTGAGCCCGAGCAAGCCCTGCAGCATGTGCTTTGGAGGCAGAAGGGTAGTGATGGGGTCTGGCAGCAAAGGAATAAGGAGCAAGTCCTGAGTGAGAAGGGGCCATGAAGGAGCCACACTTCACACACATCTGTGACGTTCTAGGGGAAGGACATGTCATATTAACATTCAGAAGACAAAGTGGCAGAGAAAGAGGTTATTTAAGACCCCCAAGACATGAATGTCTCTGCCAAATCAGTTATAAGAAATTAAAGCTTTGTGGGATGAACCTGAGAACTCACCACGGATGTTGGACAGAAGGCCATCGCGCTGACCAGGCAGGTGGGTGCCAGAGTGGTCCGCGTCAGTTTGTTCATCTCGATCTTTCCAGCCAGACACACAGCTCCCAAGAGCCACAGGAGCCCAGTGCAAGCCGCCTGTGCCACGGGACAGGGTGGCAAAGCTGACACTGGCAGCGTGAGAACAGGCCGATAAGGACACACTGCACCCAGCGAGGATTTCCTGCTTCTGAAGCTGCACCACCACTTTATGGGTTGTTTTTTCTTTTCTCAGAATTAAAAGTGTCAGTGCACTTGGTGCAAGTGGCATGAGAAAGAAGGAAAAGCAAACAGGCAAAAGAAGGAGTGAAAGCAAATGGAGGGCACAGAGGTGGGAAACACTAGCTGTGCTACACCCCAGGCACTTCTCCTCCTAAGCACAAAGTCTCAGTCACATTTAACAACTACAAATCTTGCTGTCTGATGCACCAAGGCTTCTGCTCTGGCAGTTCAAACCGCAGCAGAATCTACCCCACAGCTCCAAGAACGTGTTGCAGTGAACCCTGAATTAACACATGAACCAAAATAACACATAGTTTGACTTCCAGACACTGAAGTCACACCAGCAGCAACCATGAGGATGCTGGAACAGGCAAGAAACCCCTAATGGCAGCTAAACCCAGTGTTGTAAACTCAGCCATCATCTCTACATTCTTCTATTAAACACAGCAAAGAGGGGTTTTGATGCTGATCTGCTCGCAGGTTAACGGGGACCTACGCTGAAGCTGTTCCCTCTGCAAGTCCAGAGCGTCTCAATGTACAGCCAGTAGCACCAGTTACCTGAACCCGGAGATGACAGAATGCAGTCATTAGGCAAACTGAAGCAAGGAAGAGCTAAATGGTTTGCCCCGGGCCACCGAAGGCACTCGGTGATGGAGAAACGAGTGGTGTTTTGGGTCCTGTTTATAGACCCCCCTCCACTCAACATCCTTACAGAACCCCACAAGACTGCTTCATGTGGGAGCTGCTGGAACAAAGCATCAGCATCTCAAAACCTGCCACAGGGCGAGAAAGCTGTGCTGCAGCCAAAACCAGCTTTCTCTTCCCTCCCTTCCTCTCCGCCCCCAAGGACAAGAGTTTTGCTGGCTGAGTGGTTTTGGGCAAGATGTACAACTTGTCTGAAAACAGAAAGAAAAACAAACAGAAGTCCTTCACCCCTCCCTGGTGCCCGGGGCTCAAAGAGCTACCGGCTGCTGAGGGGACACTCGCTTGGCTGGGCTGCCCAAGACACCCTGTGTGGGACACGCTCCTTTGTGCACGAGCAAAGCTGCCACTGAAAGGGACAATAAAGGCTGCTCACACGCTGCGGCAGAGGGAGGCACTGCCAGGGAGACCCGCTGCTGGCCAGGGGAGGTGAGACTCGCCTGATGTAGGGCCTGCTCGAGATGGCACCTCAGGGAGAGCGGGGTGAAGCGGGCAGGACTGGACTGCCTGCGACGTCCGACACTCCAATCACCCTGGGGACAGGAGTCACTAATTAACGGGGACACCGAAGAGCAGAGAGAGATTTAGGACACATTTAATTATCCCAAAACTACAGCAACAAGAGGTTCTCTTCCCAGCATCTCCCTAGTACCTCAATGTTCACCACCTGTACTCCACCAGCTGCTGCAGCTGCTGACATCTCCAGCCTACAGATTTCCTTGGGAGAGGTTTCTGGCAGCCTTGCTCACGTTCAATGTTAGGATGTAATAAAAAAGGAAATTCATGACTTGGCTGCAGCAATTTGAGGGAGATTTGTGGCCATAGCAACATTACTGTAATCTGTGCTGCAGGGAACAAAAGCTACTTTGATCCTGTTCTTTCCTACCCTCTCCGTCTCACCCGTAATGCCAGACACCACCATGCAGACACTCCCTGGGCCCCCAAACACCCACGTGTGCTCTAACGCTCACTACCCCGACACGAAATCACTGAAAAGGGGATTGACAGGGGCTTTGAAAGGTTGTCCAGTGCATCTGTCGCCCAGGCAGCTTCTACCCTCTCATGACAGATTCCACTCCTGTGCTGGTTTAGGATGGGGGTGACGCCTGGTTCTCCCAGCTGCCTGCCAAACACTGGTTGGTCATGCCACAGCACCCCAGCGAGCATGTGACAAGAACAACTTGGCTGGAGATAAGCTGAGGACACCAGTTGTGCTCATAGCAGATAGCAAACAACCCACTGCTGCTCTATGTCACACGGCTTCAGCCTTCTGCTCCCTTGCTACCACTCCTAAGTTCATCTAGAGCACATCCAGGCTTGGATGCTCTCTCACCAGGTGCTCATGTCACACACACCTAGCTGCTGTCTCAATGAGGGTCTAAACTCCACCGAGGCCCGCAGGCACTTCTGTAATACAAGTACTAATACGGTGAACTGTTAAGAAATTACTCTAACATGCTGCCTGCACCCTGCCACTTGCAATGGGGATGCAGCGGGAGAGGCCAGCCTGCCCAGTGAGCTGATATTCATCTCTCACCCATGTCAGCTTCTCAAACCAGGGGTAGCTTACCCACACTTCCTGCCCTCAGACACAACATCTAGGCTCAAACAGTCATTTGAGCTCTTTTCCCACAGCTCAAGCCCCAGGGATGCAGCAAGGGGGAGCACTGGAGGGGAAGGGGCAGCAAACTAATTTAGCAGCCAAGAGCCGAGGGCTGCAGCAGTCGTGCAGCTGGGACAGCTCAGCAGCAGCTATCACTAACTGCCCACTGCAGTTTCTATTGGAGACACAGTAGGAGGAAATTCTTGTACAGCAGTTAAAGGAAGGGACAGGGTGTGGGGTGACTAGGGGTTTATTCCCAGCTGCACAACCTCGGGGAGCCTGCTTCATCTGCTCCGGTTCCCTCGCACAGAGCATTCCTCAGGAACTCACGAGGGATCTCATGGGTTACAAATAGCAGCAGACCCTAAAAATATAATCAAGAGCAATTTCCTGTTCAGCAGGACGCAGAGCTTCTGATAAATTTGACTGTAACGAGGCTGCAAGACTGAGCTGAACAAAACGGATTGATCTGTGCCCGCTCACCGTCCCACTTTGACGGGAACAAAAGGGCAGAGCCTCGCTGAGCCATGCCCACAGCTCCACACCACCAGCAAACCTACGGGGGAGCACGTTGCCAGAGATGAACGTGGCACACACAAAACATTCAGCCCCTTTTGCTCCTCTGGCTTAATATGTTCCGTAGCTCTGACTCAGAAACAAAACCTGAGTGCAGGAGCGAGGAACATGTGAGAGCTCCCGGTGGAACCCTCTCGGCCCTTCAACTTCAACCAGACCCAAAAACCCAAGCTTAAAAAGAATGTCACAAAGTAGGGGGACAGAACCCCCACAAGCTAAATGTGGTTTAAAAGGAGGAACAGGGAGCTCACTTCTGACACCTCGTTCACGTAGCTCTGTAGTTTGCATTTGTTTGGAACCGCAAGTCTTCTAGGACCCAGGACCTTCTCTGGTTTGAAGGCAAAACACGTAACGCTGAACAGAGCGAGCGGCCAGAAGCGGCCAGGCTTTGCTTTCAGGGTGAAGTGTTGAAGGGCCCTGCACGGTAACACTGACCTACTTAGCCCCACAGAAGGGCTGCACCTTCTGGGCCGCGGCTGCTCAGAGCTCCTACAGCTCCACAACCCCCCAAAAACAGCCTGGCAGGAGCACAGTGTGGCCGGGACACTGCAGCTTCCGCACTGCCCCTGTGTTCTGCAAGGACAGTGGGCGCACAGCTCCCTTTAGAAACCCCCACTTTGCGCCTTCCAGCCAGCATCTCCCAAATGTCAAATCCCTTCTGTTAACCTTGCCTGGATGAGAGGGCAGGCAGGTGGCTTTTTTTCCAGGACAGAAGCTTCAGGATCTGCAGAAGTGCTTCGGAAACGCTCACTCACGCTCACCAAGCCAAACAAAAGCCCACACAGGAGATGGGAACACTGAGGAGAACCAGCCCGCCCAGCGAGCCACATTACACAGACCCTCAGCCACAGGAGACCAGGTAACCTGCTGCTTCTCCAGCCAGAGCCACTGCTCCAGCAATAAACACAGACAGAATAAAATCAGAGAGATGAAGAGCCTAAGCCCACCTACTGCACTCCTCAGAAGCACTCCGTAACAAGCAGGGCACACCAGGATGAACCTAAATCACTGCAACAGCTGACACCCCCTTTGGGCACCTTGTGAGGTCTGAACCAAACTCCTTGTGGCTTTGAGTCAGGTTCAGAAGCTCAGGGCTAAAGCAGAAGGGTAAATGATAATCCTGTGATGAAGACCCAAGAAGACACTGATTAATTTGNTGTGGCCGGGACACTGCAGCTTCCGCACTGCCCCTGCACATGGCAGCAGTGACACACGGAGCTGAGAGGACCCAAAAATTTTACCCCTCCTCCTTGGATTTGTCCACCCAGCTGTTATCATTCTAGAACTTCCTCCCAGAGCCTCCTCCGAACAGATGCTGCTGCCTGGTGCCATTTACACGCACAAGGCTGGGAGCGCAGCAGGGTTCTCTTGTTCCACTTACAAGCAGAGAACTTCAGAAAACTCTTCAAACACAAAGTTTCCTGAACAGCAGCCACGACTTCTGAATCATCAGTGCTGACGGTGTGATGTCTCTGGACTTACCAAACATCTGCTCATCAGCAACGAAGCTCAGGGCTCCAGAGCATGAAGCAGACTTTGCAAACACACCAACGAGCCATGCAAATGAGCCATTTGTCGGGCTTCACGCACCGCAGCCTGCTCCTCGGCACAGCCGGCGCTCAGCCCGGCGGTGAGGCGCAGCCTATGGGCTCCCGGGGAGCAGCCCCGGCCACAGAGGCACAACCGGAGCCGTGTGAGCTCCAGTCAGTAACGCGGCCGTGGAGTCTAAATTCTGTCCCCAGAGAGCCGCTCCGATTCGTTCCAGAGCAACGGCAGAGCCATCGCTGAGGAGCGAGAGCCCTGCAGGCAGTGCACACATCTGAATAAACACTCCAGAGCTGACAAGAACCTGCACTCCCCCTAATCTCCTGAAGACCATTTATGGTGTTTGGCATCTAATGGCTTCAATGTGCCACGAAGATGCACAACGCCAGGCAGCTGCCTGCCAGGAACTCAAAGCATTGCTGCCCTCATCTCTAACGTCTCCAGCTCGTGCGGCACAGGGAGCTCCGAGTCCTCCTCCATTTTGCACCACGTGCTTTACAGAACACAGGCTTTTCCATAGCCTCTGTAGAACTTCCCTTGCACCCCTTCAGGGTGGGAAAGGTCTTCAAGATCATTGAGTACAACCATTAACTCAGCTGTCTCAAGCCCACGCCTAAACCATGGCCCTGAGCTCCACACCTACATCACTCCGAAACATGTCCAGGGATGGGAATTCAACCCCCTCCCTGGGCAGCCTCTTCCAAGGCCTGAGGACCCTTTCCATGAAGGTACTTTTCCTTGTGTCCAACCTAAACCTCCTCTGGTGCAACTAGAGGCCATTTCCTTTTATCCTGTCACTTGTTACTTGGGAGAAGAGACCAACCTCCATTTCTCTGCAACCTTCTCTCAGGTAGTTGTAGACAGCAAGAAGGTGGCAACCACCCTTCAGGTAGTTGTAGACAGCAAGAAGGTGGCAATCTCCTTTCAGGTAGTTGTAGACAGCAAGAAGGTCTCCCCTCAGCCTCCTTTTTCTCTAGACTAACCAGCCCCAGCTCCCTCAGCTGCTCCTCACAAGGCTTGAACTCCAGACCCTTTGCCAACCCTGCTGTCCTTCTTTGGAGTAAGTTGAACTCTTGTTCTTTGATGTCTGCACCACCACTTCTTCTGCTAGAAATCTTCAGGTCTGCAGAGATCATCAGCAGGGTCAACTAAACAGAAGAGGCGAAAGGCCTGTACGTAGCACTGGCTGGCAACTCTGCACAGGGACTTCACCCCATGCACAGCTATTCAGAACAGCTGCCCTCCCTCACATATTTCCACGTCAGCACCAAAGGGCACTGGCACCCAGGACCTGCTGCCCACACTGCGCACACAGCTGCAGCTCCTCCAGCCATCGTTCATCTGAAGCAAGGGTATAAGAAATGACTGCACACAAAAGGCAACTCTAAGACCTCTAGCTGATCTAAATAATGGTACTTTTCTGGTAATCTCACAAACTTCTTTGGAATTTGTGGTGCCTCAAGTAATCAACATATTTTGGTCACACAGATAAAAGGTTGTGGCTTCAACTTTGCTATCTGCGATATCTCCTCCTGTGCACATCTCTGATAAGCACTCAGCTGTTGCAAAGAAGAACCACAAGACTAATAAGTCTCAGATCTCCTTTTGATTTGATTTAACTTCTAGAAGGAGGGACCTCTAGACTTCAGAAACAGTGAAGAAGCACTGAAGAGAACAGAACCAAAGTGACTTGTTTTCACTGTATCAGAGTGGAGAGCTGCCTATCCTTTAAATCACAGAGTCATGGAATAGTGGAATGGACCCAGTGCATGTGGTCCCATGTTCATCCCTTGAAGGACCTTGGTTCCTACCCGGAGAGATGACAGAAGAACCACCATGAAGAACTAAACCCAGGCAGGGTTTAAGTTGAGTTAAACCAAGCCAGAAGGGACCCAAAGGTAAGGGTCAGAAAATGGCACAGGCTGGGGACTGTCCTCAGAGAGAGCTGGGATCAACCTGTTCCAATTAGACAGCTGGAAGTTGAACAATATGATCATGTCCAGGCTGTGCCAGGTAGACTCAGGCCACGGAACGAGTCAGGAATGCCACAGGCTGACTGACAGTCCTAACCTGTGACATCCCAGTCCCCAGAGCTGCACTCTGGCACAGGTTGCCCAGAGAGGCTGTAGAGGCCCCATCTCTTGGGACATTCAAGGTCAGGGTGGATAAGGCTCTGAGCAACCTGATCTAGTTAAAGATGTCTCTGCTCACTGCAGGGTGGTTGGACTAGATGAGCATTAAAGGTCCCTTCCAATCCAACACATTCTGTGATTCTATGAACTGCCTGGGGATGGATGTAGGTCCTACACGAAGAGAAGAAAGGTCCTTGTCACCAGGCCACCATCAATGACCAAAACACACTTTAACAACAGAAAACTCAAGGAAATCTCTTTCTTTGAGCAGTTTTAGAGAAAGTTCAGGGTTTCTCAACACTCTGTATTCCAACATCACCATGAGATACCTCAGCTCCAAGGGAAAAAGTGCCCTTTGGGCTTACAAGCTGATCATTTCTATCCTCCTGTCTGGGGAACCCCTCAGCCTGTGGGGCAAAAACTATTCCCAGCCTAGAGAACAAAGTAAGTGAAGCTACTGCGTCTCTTCTGCCCCTAGCTGCTTCCAAATCAACACAGCACAGAAGAAATGCCAGGAGTGAGCACATTGTCCATCCCCTTATCTACTGTTTGCAGAAGAGCAGATCCAGCAGATCAGAGTTTTCTGATCTCGTGTTTTTAAGTGCTTCTAGATAAGGTGAGAGGAGAGAAAACCCACGTTTCTGCAGTTCCTGCTCTCCGTGTTCCACAGACCAACTGGCACTCAAGAGAGGCGATTCCTCCAGAGGCTCACGCGCCTGGGGTGCTTCTCACACTGTAGCTGGTCCCAGCAAATAAGAGAACCACTACACAGAAGTCTCCACTTCTGTTCATTAACCAAAGAAATTTAACTGAAAGTATATAAACACAGAAACCTTATTTTAGCTTGATGATAACCTGCTTTTATCAGGCTAATTAATCTCCACCTACTAACCCCATCCATCCTTCATCCAACAGCTACATAACCACAGGACATTTCAATAATATCACCATTGTAACCCTCCTGCCCAAAGAGCACTATCGCAGTGTCAGTGACAGCTGCACACAACAGCCACACAACAGCCACACGAGCTTCAAAGACTTACTCTGGGGCTAAATCAGCACTGAGACACTAATTGCTGATGCCAGTCCAAGCTGTCCATACACATTAGAGACATGAAAGAGCCCCGCTCATCACACCCAGAGTAGGTGATCTGTTAAAATTAAAATGCAGTGAGAGAACTCAGGGAGAAAGGACGGCAAAGGAGTAGGTATAGGTGCTTTTACAGAGCAACTGCACTTCATCTGCTGACACGGTTACCAAACAGCCGCCCGCCGCAGCTCAGAGCCGCGCACGTGTTCTCCCTCCCAGCAGGAACTGGAGAATGAACAAGATTTCAAAAGTCAATACAGAACAGTGGCTGGAGATGAGGAAAATGCCTTACATTTCACTTCTTCCAAGTACCTGCAAAGGCATCAGCTCTCCCTCTTGCTCAGAGATGTTAGCACTTGTTTTTCCTCTTTATCTCCCCTTATTGATTTTACACGGAAAACCAGCGGCGGAGCGTGTGCCAGGACGGATGAATTATGCGTGTAGATCCAAGAGGTTTAAAGCAGACTTGCCCTGAAACCTGAGAACCAAGTTCTCAGCAAGATTAGTCAGCCTCCACTCTATCCACAAGGGAGAAACGTTTTTCATGGGAAAGCGGATCCACGAGCTGCCCAGGCTTTTGCTTTGGAACTTTTCTGTGTCGTTAAAACCTCAAAACATTTTACAGGAACATTAATGCTTTCATTATGCCAATTACAAACTGCACAAAAAGTGCACAAGTGTCGAGGAAGTTGTTCTTAATTACTGCTTTACTCCTCTGGCTTGAAAGACGCCAACAAAACAAACCAGCAAACACCACTTGCCTTAAAATGAATCCAAGATGGACGCTGTTCTGCAGACTCGCATCACCTCACTGCCCGGAAAGGCAGCTCCACGTGGTGATGCGACGCACTTGCTGCGCAGAGGGGAGGCTCCACGGGCACACGGACACGCGGTGCCCAGCCAGCGTGGCCATGACAAAGGCACAGAAACAGAAGAAAAGGCAGACACAACCCCTTTGACAACGACGAGAACTCCTCGGTCCTGACCCAGCGCTTACTCCACTGCGGGGCCACTCACTGAGAATTACTCGGTTTTAACTAAAAGGGTATTAATCCCAGGCAATTAGTTCAACTGTACTAAACCTCTACTTGCAGAAGTGACCTTCTTTCAAATTAGCTGAATACGACTCTGGAAGTAAATTAAGACAAACCTCCAGGCTAATTTCCTTCCGAGCAAGAACTAAATTTCACAGACTTCAAGCAATGGAAGAACCTGTGAAGCTGAACTCGCATCCACGTGCCGACGAGGCAGCGACCTCCCAGCGACTGTGCCCAGCAGCCCACAGCACTCGCAGCCCAGCTCTGCTCCCAGACTGAAGTGTGATCCAGCTCTCGCAGTCGAGCAGCATCCTTCCGCCTCCCAGATGGCTGTGTTTCCACAGAGCTGTGAACGTGGAGCTGCTGAGGGCTTAGAGATGCTGGGAATGGAAAGCATTAGATGATGCTTAAGGCTATTACACGCGAATGCTGAGCCTTGTAGCCCGGCAGCCAGAGGCTGCCAGAAACAGTCAGGACACAGAGCTCCTACAGAAGAGCTCAACAGGAGGTTTCTGCTAAAGAACATAATATATATTTACATATGGGAGACTAGGGAGTTTGAAAATATTAAGGAGTAACACATTTGTTTTCCAAGTTCACTTTAGTGTGCTGACTCTGTTAAGTGAAGAAAGACTGCTTGGAGGGTCTGAGCGGAATCAGAGCGGTTTAGGGGAAACACTACACAGAGGGGGGTGGGCAATACATCACTCAACTTCAGAAACACTGGATTCTGCTCAGGAAAGGAAAAAGGCCACTGGGGCAGTCAGACAGCAGAGAGACAGGTCAGACAGGAGGAGGGGGATTGCCACCCACTTTTAAGGGGAGTGATGGCTAAATAGCAGCTGAAGTTCGCGAGACATTGCTTGTCAATTAAATCTGGCCCAAAAGGAAAAGTCTTACATTGACATAAACTGGAGAGGGGTGGGGAAAAAATCCCTCTCCTCAAGTGCTGTAATTAAGGCATATGGAAGGAAACAAATCTTGATAAATTTGCTTGTTGATCTCTTCTGCTCCAGGAACAGAAAAGCCCCAGAGCTAAGAGCAGCTAAGAAGCAGCTGAGAGAGGAACACGCGATGATGGCTCCCCGTATTTGCAGTGAGAGGAATCATCTGGCAATGATACACCAGGCTGTGCTTGAAATGACAGAACTACAGTTTTGGAGATGTACGTTTGAACTTTCTTCACATGATGCAGCTCTACTGGAGCACTGAAAAGTCCCCTAAGAGCACGAGTCACATTTTTCAGCAGTAAAAGCGTACGACGAAGCGCAGTGGACAAGCACTTTGGTCCCTGGTGCAGGGGTATAGCTTGAAATGTCTCCACAACCCCCTGGGCAGCCCCTTCCAGGGCTCTGTCACCCTCACCAGGAAGAAGGTCCTTCTCTTATTTATGTGGAACCTCCTCTGCTCCAACCCACACCCACTGCCCCTTGTCCTGTCATTAGATGCCACTGAGCAGAGCTTGGCTACATGCTCCTGACACCCATCATTCACATATTTATCGACATTAATGAGGTCACCCCTAAGTCTCCTCTTCCCCCAGCTCAAGAGCCCCAGCCCCCTCAGCCTCTCCTCATCAGGGAGATGCTCCCCTCCCTCCATCATCTCTGTGGCCCTGTGCTGGGCTCTCTCCAGCAGCTCTGTGTCCTTCTGGAACTGAGGGGCCCAGAACTGGACACAATACTCCACATGAAGCCTCACCAGAGAAGAGCAGAGGGTGAGGAGAACCTCTCTCAATCTGCTAACCATCCCCTATCCCCTTCTCATCCACCCCAGGATGCCGTTGGCCTTCTTGGCCACAAGGGCCCACTGTGGGCTCCTGGCCATCCTGCTGTCCACTAGGACCAGGTCCCTTTCTCCTACAGTGCTGTCCAACAGCTGCACAGAGGCAGTGGTAGGTTTGATCTCAGTTACTGCCCTCCTCACCCAGCCAACACCCACGGGTGCGGGTACGCAGGGAAGCGCACGCACCCTGCTGAGATTCATCACGTCGAAAACCGCTGGCAACACAACAGGCAGAACTCAGAATGCTCCTCTGGGGAGAAGAAACTTGCTGCATCTCACGTGAGAGTCAAACATCTCCACCCCCACGATGAAGTTCACAGTGACGACCACGGACACACATCTTGACAACGTCACGCAACAGCCCCCCTTCACAGCGAGAGCCAGGGATATTCATTTCAATTTGGAGCATCAAATCCCTCAAGCCAGAAGCAGCAGGCAGAGAATAACCACATCTTGTCGTGTAACTCTGATGTATGACCTGGAATTTAAAGAGGCAAAAACAAGCTACTGCGCTGCGTTTTATTTTGCTGGCTCTTAAAGCCTTGCCAGTAGTAAAAGATTTGTCACTAAGAAGCAGCTCGCTTTCCGACAGAGATGCACACGGTGGGACAGGCTCCAGCTCCCCCTCCCACAGCTTCACTTCATCTGAAGGGCAAACAGGAGCAGGGCTTTAAGCACTAAAGCAAACACATCCAGCTTTAACTCCCAGCTTGACGAAAGCGTCTGTACAACACGGCTACTCTTCAGGTCCCTGCTCTGTAGCCTTCATTCTCCCAGACACAACTAGGAGCCTAAATGTTGCAGGACTTCAAGTGCATTTTACACTTTCTTCAAGCTCAAAAACCCCATCGGTTAAAATCCCGTGCTTTTGAAATGAAGATTAAGGAATGTTCACAAGAAGAACAGTAACAGGCACCACTGCCTACGTGACAGACTTACGGAGGTGCTCTGGGCTACCCGTTCTCCCACGTTGGGCAGCTCTGCATGGGGCAACCACTGCGGCCAAGCTCCAACTACGTGATGTTGCTGCAGGTATGTGTTGGGCTGGATGAAGACAGCAGGACACTGAGAGCAAGGACCCAGCCTACAGCAAGTATCTGCAATAGCAGAAGTACCTGGAAACCAGAGGTACTTTGCCCTTTTTGCATAGGTATGCTCATGGTCTTGTGGAGAGGTTGTACCTCAACGTCTGACTATTACATCTAAAAACTGTCAGGCTTCATATTGTTCTCTTGGAGACCCACACGAGCCTTCCTCTAACACTAAGTTTGAGTCACGTCGGTGTCTGCAAAGTGACTTGTGCAAAGTACTGTCAGCAATAGAGAACAGAGCTGCAGGTCTTCACTCCCCAAAGGCTGCTGAGTATGAACTCAGGGGAAGCAGAGACCACGCAGTGTTCAAATTCATCTAGCACGTCACATCCTCCTTGAAATAAAACAACAACTGCGCACAGGCCGGCACTTCTCTCTGGCAACTGGGATGTAATAAATTCACGGCACTACTAACAAAAAGACATCACCACACACCCCAAAAAGGACGCAGACCCTAACACAGGACACACGCAGCCAGGGATGGAAAACAACAGGTTTGCTTATCTCCCCTGATTTGGAGCGCACGCTGTACTTTGCGCAGCAAGTGTGCGGGGAGAAAGAGTTGGAGGAACGCGAGTATCAAAACACAAGGCATCGACAATCCCCCGATGACAGGAGAGGAGTTTTGTTGGCACAGCTCACGACAGCTGGAGGAATAATTGCAAAGCTCAGAGAGAATGCCCAGAATCTCTCTTGCCTTTAGATTCTGAGATGAAAGATGCTATCCACACTCACTCTGCAAACGTTAATTAAACCCACACAGCCCCTTCTGGCAGCTCCAGCAGGATCCGTCCTTACTTTGCAGTGAGGAGAACTAAAATCTCAGGAATTTGTACAAAAAGGTACCTACTCCTTCTGCTGAGGTAGTGCCTCACAGGTACAGAAATACCACTAAAAACACAACCCTTCCAGCCCAGCAGCCTTCCCCAGCACACGGCCAGGAGAGAGTTGATGCCTCCCATTTCCCTCGGACCGCTGCCCAACAGGAATCTGGACTCTGCGGAGAAGATTAGCCAGCTCAGATGTGAACAGGAGCACTTCAAACAAGCTATAAAGCATCCACACCCGTTTATGAGTTGTAAAAAGCCATTTTAACTCCTTCTCCTTTGCTTTTCCTCTTCAGGGGCGATTTGGTCTTTCCATACTGACCAGGCTTCACACTGTGAAAGGTCTCCCCTGTCCGAGTCGCTCCCTGCAGGACCGCTGCTCCCTAGCACTGCTTTATGGACACCCACCTTTGTAAAGCCCCTGCCCAAGGAAACGTCCCAGGCTCTAGGACACTTCCCTACGCTCACAGCATACACTGCCAGTCCGACAGCCATGCTGCAGGCAGGGAAGAGAGTCTTCTCACTACCCCAAACAATCTGTCTGCTCTAGCAGCAGCTCTCTTCTGCTGCAGGAGCAGGAATGCTTCCAGCATCTCCCCCATGCAATGCTCCAATTAGGGCCTTGACTCCTCAGCTCTGGCTGAGTTCCTCCTTGCTGAGCCCGAGGCAAGCGCCAGAGAACCCACTAACAATCAGGTTTCATCCACCTTCCCTGTAATTAGAGATTCTATCAGTGCATGAAGTATTCCAGAGCAGCTCTGTGCACAGCTATCAACAGCTACTGCCACTGCTCCAAACAAACTTTCTGTTCTATTTGTCCACACCCCCCCCCCACTCCCCAAAGTGATAAATAAAGTAGTGTACATTGAATCCAGTACACCGAGTTAAATCGGTGGAGATGAAAAGGAGCAGGGAGATAATTACCAAGCAAAGCCAAGGAGGCCTGAGGTAAGTGAGACACCTACACTGGCAGGGCAGCCGTACCCCTGTCTTCGGTAAAAAAGATCTTATCCTCAGAAGAAGCCCAGCTGATTGCCCACTAAACTGACACGGAAAATGCCTGTGTTTAAGAAGGGAAGGGTCAGGCTGTTGGATCTACAAGGAGATGCTGAGAACACCTGCAAGGCCAGGAAGAATATGCATAAACACATGCATGAACTAAGAAGGCAAAATGCACAGTGGCAGTCAACACTCGTGACTTTATCGTGAAAGTAGGCCTGTTGGGAGTTCTTCCCTGTCAGCAAAAACCCCAAACCTTGAGGCAGCTAATCAGATACATATTCAGCTGGGAAAGCTTCTAATGATGCAGTGGGAAAGAAAACATAAGAGTAAGTGGAGGACATTCAGAGAGTTAAGACACTTAAGGGATAATATCCACTAGCTTTCAAAACCCTCACCCCCCGTTTTCATATCTTGCTTAACACCCCTGACAAGACCTCTACTGCCTTACGCTGCTGAACGTGGCAGGAAGGTCTCCACAGAGATGAAGGTGTTGGGTGACCTCTGCTGCCCTGAAGCTGGACACAGGTTGCCCCACTAGGTGCTTACACATGGCTGAGCCAGTTGCACATCCCTTGGACACACCAGTGCAGCAGCAATCACAAAGCCACCAGCTTCATATGCAGTGACTGCACCGAGCTGAGGCATTCTTGAACCTGCAGGGATGATCAAAGTAAGAGCTTAGGTATACAAACTGCCATTCAACACCGAGGAGGGAGAGTTTTCCTTAGACTAACCAGTGTCTCAGCTGTTTTTCTTGGGAGCTTGCTCGGTCACAGCAACTTTCTGTAGGAGCTGCAATGTAAGGCTTGCAAACACAAGCTGCTGTTCACCACTGCATCCTGGGGCCACCTCTGATAAATCAGCTCTGTCCCTGCACTGTTGACCACCACCTTCTCTTTCATAACCCACGGCAGAGGCAGTGCCAAAGACCCTGGAAAACCTAAAATGTAGCCATGGAACCAGGTGCCCAGTTGTGCAATCCCAGTAGTACACATGCTGCTGCAACCTGGCACAGCCAGGAGACGCCCAAAACCTTTGGGGTAGAGCCAGCAGATGTTTGCTGCTGCATTTAGTTACCCCTTCTCCGACCCTTTGTGGGAAGGCAAGGACCCACAGCAAACCTCAGCTGCTCCTCCAACCAGCCCCACGTGCCAGATCCACTCCAGGTTCTTCCCATGCAGGTGGCAGCTGCTTCCATCGCAAATCGTCACGGGGAGGAGGTTTGGGGCTCAGCACTCAGGGCTGTGGGAGGACCCTTCTGCTGCCTCTTTAGGTCAGGGCTGGGGCAATGACATGTGGTTTCATTCTTTACGATAAGAGACAGAGCGCGTTGTTGGCCTTCCCACGCAAATCCATAGTCGTGGGACTGCCAACTCTTCGTCGCTTCCCGTTTCAGGTTTCTCGGTTGTGCTTGCTCTGTGCATCTCAAACTTTGCCCAAGGTTACACTCAGCAGATGCTTCTCTCTCAAAACAGCACTAAAAACACTAACCTAGAAACTGCATGCAAATCCTTCCTGTGAGCTAAGGTTTTTCAGAAGCAGCCCCAACCGAGCAGAAGCGCAGCGTGTGTTTGCCACACACACCCCTCTGCAGGTGAAGCATTAGGCAGGTGGTTGTGACATCCTACAGATCAATACCTCCCCCTGCCCCCAAGTGTGCACCCCCTCTCCTGTCCCCACGGTAGGCAAAGAGCACCCCCACACACGCCTGTCACCCAAAACAACCAATGCACAGCAGCCCTGAGCCTTGATGTGAGTATAAACATGCAGGGGGTAGCTCAGGACCTCCTCCACCAAGCTCAACTTGCTATGCTCACCAGCTCAAAGCCCTCTCTGAAAGGCATTGAATGTTCAGAAAGAGCCCAGCTGGCTGTTGAACCCTTTTCTGCACCCAATCTACTGCTTCAAAGCAGTGTATCTCATGACTAAAAGATGCCTTTTAACTCCCAGGTGGTGATTATGTTGTGGTCTTCCACCTTTCCTTTTGGGGACCAATGTTGTCCTTTAAGCACTTCTCCGCCCTCTGCCTGGTATCATCTGTTCTCCGCATGTACTGGGAGATGCAGCAGCTCTTCTGCTGCCATCAGCAGCGCAAGCACAGCTCTGCTATCGCCCTGCAGCTGCTCAGAGATGCCTGACAGGGCCCATTTTGCAGCTCCCATGTCCAGCAAATGTTCCACACTTCAGAGAAGCAGCAGTTTATGTGGCAGAGTCTTCCAGCTCATCCTTCACCGAGTCTAATGACTCTGGAAAGATCCCTGGGGAGGGAGCGCTTTACCGCCAACGAGCCCCATTCATTATCCAACAACATCCAGCAAGAGACAGCAACACTTTTTTTTTTAATTATTTTTTCAAGTTGGCCATAACATCACAGAGCATGCCCAGGATAAATGATCTGCCTGCAACTCTCTGGGCTTATCTCTGAGGGTGTAAGCAAATGCAGCTATTTCCAGGAGAAGCAAGTTCACCCAGGATAGCCAAGTAATATCATCATCTGGTTCCAACTGCCTGACACGGGCAGAGACATCCACTTCCAGCAATGGAACAGCCACAGCCTCCCTGGACAACCTGTTCCAGTGCCTCAGCACCCTCTTAGTGGAGAATTTCTTCCTAAGACCAAACCTAAATATCCCCTCTTTTAGGTTGAAACCATCCCCCTTATCCCTGTCATTAGAGTTCCCACTAAAAATCCCTTTCCAGCTTTCCTGTAGGTCCCCTTCAGGTAGTGAATCATTGAGGATCATGAAGGAAGTGGAGCACCTCCCTTATGAGGGGAGGCTGAGGGAGCTGGGTCTCGAGCTTGAAGAAGAGGAGACTGAGGGGTGACCTCATTAATGTCTATAAATACATTAGGGGTGGGTGTCAGGAGGATGGAGCCAGGCTCTGCTCAGGGGCATCTCATGATAGGATGAGGAGCAATGGTTGTAAGCTGGAACATAGAAGGTTCCACATCAATCTGAGAAGGAACTTCTTCCCAGTGAGGGTGATGGAGCACTGGAACAGGCTGCCCAGGGGGGTTGTGGAGTCTCCTCCTCCGGATGTGTTCCTGTGTGACTTGGTCTAGGGGATCCTGCTGGGGCAGGGTGATTGGACTGGATGATCTTTCGAGGTCCCGTCCAATCCCTAATGATTCTACGAAAGGCTGCTACAAGGTCCCTCTGGAGCCTTCTCCAGGCTAAAGAACCTCAACCCCTTTAACCTGTCTTCATGGGATGGGTGCTCCAGCCCTCTGATCATCCCTGTAGCATCCTCTGGACTCAGTCCAACAGTTCCATGTCCTCCTTACACTGGGGACTCCAGAACTGCACATAGTACTCCAGGCGAGGTCTCAAGAGCAGAGCAGGGGGGAAGTCACACTTCCCTATGGATATGAAAGCACTGCTTTTATGATGGCTATCCCTCGCGATCACTCAGCATAGAGGGGAGAAAGCAGAACAAGTGCAAACACCTTTCAAACACTGACACACACACACACCCCACTGGCAAGGCGACTTCATCTAGGATGTGGTTTTTGCACCGGTGCTCTGCTGATCTAATGGCCTTTTGCTGCTGATCATACAGATCTCTCCCCGGGCTTCCAAGCTTGCATCCATTGGTGAGCTGATTCGTGGAGCTAAGCTGGAAGCAAACTGCACTGAGAAGGAAGGAACTGGATACGTATCAGCACAAAAAGATCACAAAGGGAGCACAATGCTGGAGCAAAACCCTTCCTTCCAACAGCAGCTTGACACGGCATCAGTTCAGCTACAATGCACAACCACTCTCTAAACTTGGAGAGCTTTATTTTCTAACTACAAAGCTGAGTCTCACACCCATTATTCCTCTCCCAACACAACAATGAGCTATTCTGCTATAAATGCTTTTGCATCGCTGCAGCGCTCTCCACCCTACAGGAGCGCGCAGCAATCGGGCTAAAGTGGTTCAACTTTTGAATGTAGACAAAAACCAAGACAAAGCTAACGGTGTAAAGGATGGGTTGCCTGGGGAGGGAAATGATCACAGGTTTAGCAGAAAAAGCCTACCAACAATTCACCTGCGATTGAGTCACCGGTCGTTAATGCTTGGAAGGGAACCACGTTGCGCGTTAGAAATGACGCTGCTATTGGCCTACTCGCTGATTATTCATCTCCGACAGCATCCAGCAGCATTTCACACACACCTCCCATCTAACAACAACGCTTGCTCTGAATAAAATGAGCAGAAGGGAAGAAAAGCCACGAGGAGACCCAGCAATGGCATCCAGGTCTCACTTCTCAAAGCCATTTTCTGCATTTCCATCTACTCCAGGAAGGGGCAAACCTCTCTGCAAACAAACTGCAGGCTGTGGGGGCAGAGCCATGCTTGTTTTCTCCTGTTGATATTCCTATCTGCCTCCTGCTGACTTGGGATTTCCAACAGATTTTTTAAAAGCTTTCCCACCCGGGCTGAGCTCCATTTAAAGAAGTTTCTGGAGAGAGTGAACTGTGTTGAAAGCAAACATAAAAATTCTTTATTTTTGGCTGTTAGGCAAAGCTCCGTTCAATAGCAAGCAGGGACATAAATTGGCTCTTTTTTTTGCCTTTCAAACTGTGTCTTGAAAAAACGCAGCTATAACACACTTGACTACTTCAAATACGTAAGGGTTTTTTACTGCGTTGGAATTAAAACCCAACATCAGACAGTAACACAGCAGCGCTGTCTCCCGTCGGGGCTGGCAAAGGTGAGCTCACTTTTCCCCCACACACCTTCTAATCTGCCGGTATCACTGAGAGAACCAGATAATCATAATTATTAGAAGCTGCTTTAATTTAAAGGTTACAAGTTGAAAGAATCCACAACCTGCTGAGAGAGAACAAAACCAAGTGTGGCTCAGAAAGGTTTAAACATCCAATCTCGGCCCAAACCGTTTGTCAATTGTCCTTCCTCTGCCTGCTGAGGACCCAGAACGATGAAGCGTGTGGCTACCGTCCTGCCGACAGTGGCACCTTCACACTTCACCTCGCTCTTACAGAAAGATGTCAGATGCAAAAGCATGCAGAAACAAAGACACACTTGGCTAGTGAACCTGGGAGTATCGGTATAAATTAGCTCCCCAGGGACCCCGAGAAGGCTTCCTTCCCTCCTCAAAGGCGTCAGCTCTGTGATGCCTCATGGTGAGCACTGGAGACACAATTAAAAGGACACACAACGTGTCTGCTGGGAAACACAGCAGCTGGATTGGCAGGGTGAAGCAGAGGATCCAAGCGGCCTCGCACAGAGGGCAGGGGAGGAAGGGAAGAAACGGGGCAGTTTCAGTACAACAACGTATCATAGAATCATTTAGGTTGGAAAAGACCTTCACGATCATCGAGTCCAATCACTAAACCAACCGTCCCACGAACACCCCTAAACCACAGCTCTGAGCTCCAGATCTGCACAGCTTCTAAACACATTCAGGAATGGCGATTCAACTCTCTCTCTCTGGGCAGCCTGTTCAGGGCCTCATGATGCTTTCAGTAAAGAAGTTTCTCCTAGTGTCCAGCCTAAACTTCCCCTGGTGCAACCTGAGGCCATTTCCTGTTGTCATACCGCCTGTGAAAACAGACCAAACCCCACCTCTCTACAACATCCCTTCAGGGAGCTGAAGACAGCAAGAAGGTCTCTCCCCAGCTTCCTTTTCATCAGACTGAACAGTCCCAGCTCCCTCAGCCCCTCCTCATAAGGCCTGTTCTCCATCACCACCTGAAATCTCACTTCTGAAAATGCTTTTATAGGAATGACCTTTTAAGACCTGAACTCGAGCCTGAGAGGTTTCTGCTGTCCAGAGCAGAAGCCACCACTGGACATGTCTGTGGAGAGCTGAGGCATGGTGCAACACCTCTGAACTCATTCCACATCCAGCCCAACTTCAAAGTCTTCCTCTGCTCTTTCCAACAGCATAAACACTAATACGTACACAGTCCAGCCCTTTATAGGCCACTAACAAAGACTCGGCTCTTGGGATCAGCCTAATGCAGGTCTAGGCTGTAGCCTGATCACAGAGGTGAAACCTGTTCTGGCCTGGAGTCTCCTCAGCGAGGTAGCTGAGAAGCAGCTGGCTAACCACCCTGGACCATGATTTGCTCTGCTACGATTTTAAGCATCATCGTCACAGTGAGATGCCGCCGACTTCCAGATCAGCTTCTGACTGCCTGCAGGAGGCAAAAATCTTGGTTTGCTCTTAGCTCTTGTGTTGCTCTGGAGGTGGCACCAAAAGAAAGGTCTCTAAGAAGTAAGTACAGGCAGCAGCAGGTCTGAGACCCACTGAGCCAGGGAAGCTCGAGACAAGAACATCTCCGCAAATGAGAAGTTTGATTATTTTCAGGCAAATAACAACGCCGTTCCCACTCTCCCTTTGATTTGCAAGAGGAGGAGGAGGGGAGGAGTGTGAACAGGGGAGACACAAGTTGTTTAAACAACAGCTGTCACAGCAGTACGAGCATAATGGAGCCGCAAGCGTCCTTTCTTGTCCAAGCAGTGTCTGTGTAGTAACAGCTCTGCCTTTTGAAGAGCCCTTTACAACCTCCAACACTAACACTGAGCTGTGTTTTCTACCTAATCAGAAGTCAATTATCCTGCCGAGTGATGGCAGAACAATTGCAAAAGTAAATCCTTTTCATATCGGGGCCTTCTGTGCTCAAGCTGCCTGGAAGCTTAGGCACTCACACAAGAGCCAGGAGCACTGCACTCGGGCTTCCTGCAACTGTTCCCAGGGGCCTCTCTCCAGAGCACCCCGTGTAGAAAAAGCTTCATCTGGCAGCGGGAGCTAACACACTTTTATCCAAAGTCAAGTTTCACTGGTGAGTCTTCTATCAGGTCTGAGGCCATCCACAAAGTGTTTACGTCCAGCTGTCTATGGATTTGACCCACAGAAGAAAACTGGTGCTGCTGGCAAACACTGCTCCCCGCCTCCCAGTCATCACTGTAGTAAAGAAAACCTCCCGGAGAGTCCCTTCTGTACTTCCACAAGCACTCTGAAACAGCTTTACCGCAGTAAATAACCACTGCAGCACTTTCAGACCACAAGCAAGTGCCAATCTGTGCTCAGGCTGCGTGCCCCGCAGCACTAGTGTCTCCATGCACCACTCCCTACCAAGGTGCCCAAGCCCAGATACACTGAAATTCCCTCCAACACAGCGGGCTCTCACCACCTGCTTTTGCAGCAGGGAATGATACTGCACTCACAAAAAACCAAGGGGAGCCAGAAGTTCTTAAATCAACCCAAAATCTGGCCCGGCCCCAGGGTTACTAACCTCACTCTTGTGACAGAATCCTTTAATGAGTTCAAACTTTACAGAAGCCAATGCTTCCCAAGACATAAATCTCTCTTAGCTCTGGCTGTCCAGGAGGCGTTTCCTCAGGAGCAGAAGCACCTCTCGAACCACCATGTGTCACTACCACAGCACCCGGGGTGCTTGGGGAAAGAAAAAGCAGCAAAGTGAAGCAATGGAGCCATCAGGCCAGATTCAGTGAGACTTGCCTTACTACAAGGAGGCAGCAACTGCAGGCTCCACTCCTTGGCCTCTCCAGCTTCCAAGACAGAATTACAGAGTCACTCTGGCTGGAAAAGATCATCGAGTCCAACCAGCCACCCTACCTTTACAAGCTCAACCCTAAGCACCTCATCTAAACTATCTTTAATCACATCCAGGGCTAGTGACTCAACCCCCTCCCTGGGCAGCCCACTCCAGTGTCTGACCATCCTTTCTGTGGAAAAATTCTTCCTGATGCCAAGCCTAAACCTACCACACTGTAACTTGAACCCCTTTCCTCTTGTTCTGTCACTAATTGCTTGTGAGAAGAGACCAGCACCAAACTCTCCACAACGACCCTTCAAGCAGCTGTAGAGACTGATGAGGTCTCCTCTCAGCCTCCTCTTCTTCAAACTAAAGAGCCTTGGCTCTTTCAGTCTTTCCTCATAAGAGGCTTCACCAGCTTAGTTGCCCTCCTCTGCACCTGCTCCAGCACCTCCACATCTCTCTTGTATTGAGGTGCCCAAAACCGGACCCAGTCCTCAAGATGTGGCCTCGCCAGTGCTGAACAGGGGGCCACACTATTTCTAACACAAAGCCAGGATGCCACTGGCCTTCTTGGCCACCTGGGCACATTGCTGGCTCACATTCATCTTCCTGTCAATTGGAACCCCCAGGTCCCTCTCTGCCAGACCGATCCATCCTCCACATATACCCAGATCTGCCAAGAGCATGTGGCTATTTGAATTCAGACTTATTTACCTGCTCAGGACACAGGTTAGAGCCAAGGCATTCTTCACTTACAAAGAAGATCCCATATCACTCCACAGTTCTCCAGGCTGGGATAATGCAGCTTGATTCCCAGCTCACTCTGTGCATGGCTCTAGGAAGCAGCCCCACCAGGCTACCTGGTCTCCAGGGAACACGGTTTCTATCAACCGCTGTTATCTCTAGATAACAGAGAGAGCAAGCGTTCACATGTCCCCACAAATCACACTTGTAGGTGAGCGTGACAAAAATGGACCCTTGCAGCAAACGTATGAAAAGCCTGATGATCCTCTACCTCCACATAAAAATTGCAGCTACAAGCTCGGTACCTCTCCTGTGATTTATTTCTGTTGCTTCCAAAGTGCCACTTTATGGTCAACCCTGCTTCAGAAGCACGAGCCACATGGTACTTCCTGACAGGAATGGTCAGCCCAACAGGGGACAGCTAAGCTTTGTTATTAGAACTGAATAAAATATTAACATCAAGGGAGCCAGAAGGATGGAGAGTTGGTGTGAACACATTATGGGGGATCCTGCACACACTCTGCTTGTTCTACCCTCACTTTAGCTCTCACCCCCTAACTCGCGATGAGATCCAAGAACTGGAAGCAGAAAAGAAGCCAACACACAAACGGCAACTTATTCCACCTAAACAGGAGCCAGTTCCTGGCGGGGAAGGGAGGAGAACAGAACCCGAGCCGATATCACAGGCTCGGCGAGCGCATACAGCCGGCTTTGTAAGCGTGCCACAAAGGCAGCCTGTTACAGCTCTCCCATTACAGCATTGTCCCATGCAGCCACAGGCCTCAGTTTCAAAGGCTGCATTAAATGAAAAAGTTTTCTGGGTGATGGTGCTAGCTGGCTTCTGGCAGCTCCTCATTTATAGCCAGCCACTTCCTTAGCTGCCTGTATCACAGCAGGGATCCCAGCAAGGTCTCCAAAGCTACCCTCGCTCCAAGGGAACACATGAGATCTCCCCTACACAGAACGTCTCCTTCTCAAGAGACTTTCGTGGGCACAGCCCGAGTCCAACACATAACTCAGCATTTTACAAGCCACTTTCCACACTGGCTATATTATTCAGTTAATATACTGGGAAAAAATACGTATATAAATAACTAGATGCAGTGTCCCAGTGCTGCCCAGGAAGAGCTGATCTCTCTCCCAGAGATCGATGTCTGGCGCGTTCACACCCCCTAAGGACTGCCTGTCCAAAAATAACACTGAAACCAACATGAGGAGCAGCCAATTTGGCTGTTCTTATCCCAACCAGATTAAAAATTGCTCTCAGTTTACTACCGTACTAAGCTACATCTGAAATGGTCACAGCAGGCTGGCTGTGGGCTGGCAGGCTAGCTGCATGCAACTTCCATAAACCTGTGCAGAAAGAAGAGTGAGAAAACCAAAAATCTATCACATAAATGAAGAGGGTGATGAAAGAATGAAAAAACCTCACGTCAAGAGTCCTTCACTTTGAACACGGGCTGGGACACGCTGGGTAGTGACAGATCCCAGACCAATCTATGGTTTCTGGATGCCTTTGAGGGATCCTGTCTCCTCATCACCACAGGGTAAAACCGCTCCGAGTGGCCCATGGAGCTCTGACTCCGTGCTAAGGAAGAGGAAAAAGAAAACAGACAAGCGTCTCAGCTGAAGAATACCCAGGTTTTCCAGGCTGTCCACAGGGCAGCCACCTTAACCACCCTCGTGGGAGCCGTGATTCACCTCAGGGCAGCACAAAGGCTGCGGCTGTGAGTCAGAGCAAAGACACAAAACCACAGGCTTGTCAGAGCCGCAGACCTGCCAGGCTGCAGACCGTGGCCACAGCCCTGGGCCTACAGCCCTGGCTGCCAGTTAAGATTTTAATCACACGCATTCCAGGTCTACTTTTTGAAAGCCACAGCACTAATAGCATTAATTACCACTTAGGGAAAGCACAGGGAGTGGAGAGGAGGGACCTTCCCTAGCAGAGCCCATACCTGCTCAGTGACACTGATTCGTATTTCACACAATCACAGAACATTAGGGATTGGAAGGGACCTGGAAAGATCATCTTGTCCAATCCCCCCGCCACAGCAGGATCACTAAATAAGAAAAATTCTCTGTTCTAACCTTTTAACCAATGGAGCTGGGGGAGAAGCTTTAACATGCAGAGTGCCTCTTGTCCCATTTAGAAGACTTAGTACACAGCAGCCATCCAAGTTTCAAGCAATTGCTGCGGGACACCAAGACCCATCTCATATCCTGACTGACAGCTTTAGCCCAGAGCCACACCGCGCTAGCCAGGGCAATGCTGCATTGTACTAGTGACTCCGGGCGCTGGAATGCATCGAGTTTATTCACAGCTTTTCTGATAAGAGCCCTTGGATTAGACATAAACTTTTGCTTTTTAGAATAAAAGAATAAGTCTATGGTTTATCATTGTGAAACTTAACGAGATTATTTTGCAGGGTTATAAATACAGAGAACTGAAGCAGAAGGACAGGCCCTCAGAAAGCTACTGGTTCTTTGGAGCTTCTAATAAATAGGACTGTAACAACATGTGAGAGAGGAAAACCAGACACGTGCCATGAACAAGAGGAGGACAGAAGCAGAGGTGGTCAAAGACATGGAGCACCTTCTGTAAGAAGGATAGTTGAATTAGAACATTTGAGTCTAGCAAGAGACCTCTGACAGAGGACAGGGTAGGAGGGATCTTCAGAACCCAAAGCAGCAGGGAACCAGCAAACATGTTGATGACAACTCCCCCAACAGGAGTGTATTACAGTAAACTTGCTGGCAGCAGGCAGCAGAGGCAGGTGGTCCATCACACAAAGTGAAAGGTAAGCTTTGAAACGTGGTAGCAAGATGGAAGCCAAAAGCACACGTGGGTTCAAACAAGAGCTACATACACTGGTGTGAGATGAAAACCACTTCTACCAGTCAATGCTAAAAACAAATTATCCCTCCAGCCTCCCACAGCTCACCACCTCGTTTGCCATCTTTGGAGTTTTTAATGAAGACAGCAAGACTCCAAAGCAGCTTCTGAGATGAACCAGAGCATGAAACACAAATTCATCTCCTCAGATGCCTGAAGGAGAAAGGTCTAGGTAGCACAAATCCTCCTCGTGATACCAAACCGCCTGCTCTCGCTTAGCTGCCGTAATTGCAGTTGTGGCAAAGCCACGTGAGCCCGTACAAGAGCCGAGGCCAGCACTCGCACCGGGAGCGTCACACCTACACCACGTTCACACAAATGGTACCACATCCTCACAGGAAGGGACCTGCAGCACAACCTCTGGCGACACTTCGCTTTGCTGCCAGGCCAGGAAGCCTCAGGTGGTGCTGGCAGATGAGTCTCCTGAAACTATTTTAACATTCTGGCCACAGCCCGGCTGTTTAGATATTTAGCACCACAGAGACAGCCTTGCATAAGAATGACTAGTTAAGGGCTCCCTTGGAACAGGTTATTTTCCCATTCTGTTTGTAGGCAGACTGTTTCCAGCGTCTCTTCTGTTGCAGCTCTCTGCCAAGAACAGCCCTTTGCTCAGCTATCTCCTACTGACCTTAATTCACACATGCAGGCTCCCTGCTTTAATCACAGTCTTCTGCCCTACAAAAGGACTCCAAACCCAAAACCCCTGACTCTTCTATTCTCTCGTCCAGCCATCAGGCCCATGAATGCAGAACAGCTTCTGAAGGTCAATGCTGAGCCTGCTACACACTGACACCAGCCATAATAAATGTTCTGCAGGCCAAATTATGCCCTCGGGGAAGTGTGTGCAGCCTCGTGGCCTTCAGCAGATCGCACAGCTGTCAGGCTGCGACTTACTATGTTCTGCTTAAGATATGCAAGGAGAAAGAGAATTCAATGGTATCGACTGATTTTAGCTACTGAAGTCAGCAGATCTGACTCTAAACACACACAGGGATTAGATCTGTCGATTAAGACCATGGCACGATGGCACCGTTGGTCAATAACGGCATCGCTTGTTCTTCCTATGACCTCTCTGCTCCTTGTACTCTTATTATTTAGCAAGGTGTTCGTCACCGCAGTCAAACTGGGCAGTACCAGGCAAGAAAGAAGTCCCCACATCACATAAATAGGGCAAAAAACCTGTCCTGGATCCAGAAGCCAAATCAATGCCGTAACATGTAGGAATAGAACATCTGAACCAAAGACAAAGTGCATGGCATGCTGCACTGGTCAGATACTGGAGAGGTTAGGAATCACCGAATCACAGACCGCCTCAGGTTGGACAGGACCTCAGACATTACCTAGTTCCAACCCCCTGCCACGGGCACTGACATCTCTCACCAGAGCAGGTTGCCCAGAGCCCCATCCCACCTGGCTCTGAATGCTTCCAGGGATGGAGCAGGCACAAGCTCCCCGGGCAGCCTGTTCCAGTGTCTCAGCCCCCTCACAGGGAGGAATTTCTGCCTAAGGCCTAATCTAAATACCCCCTCTTTTACCTTGAAACTATCCCCCTTGACTGATTGTTGGAGTCCCCCATAAGAAGTCCCTCTCCAGCCTTCCTGCAGCCCCCTGCAGGTGGTGGAACTGCTGTAAGCTCCCTCTGGAACCTTCTCCAGGACAACGCATCCAAGCCTCATTTTTCTCTTCCCGCACAGATGTGAGGCGGTTCTCTACCTGCTCCCAGGATGTATTTAAACCATCTCCAAACTCAAAGTGTGTTATTTCAGCCTTGTCGTTTGTTAACAAACCCCCTCCATTTTGGGACTCGTGATCCCATGTTATCCTTTGGGGAGGCACCTGCCAGAAGCAGCACAAGACTCACACAGAACTGCAGCAGTCTCAGGCCATCAGTGCAGCTCCCACACTCGCCTGCGGTGTCCAGCGAGCAGACACCTTCTGCAGGCAATTAACTATTTCAGTGTGGCCACTGCAGCAGATGGGCCAAAACATTCCAGCTCGCCAGTACTAACTAAGGCCCCTTGCAGTGGCAAGTATTTTTAACATCTATAGCCACCTCCTAAAGCACAGGCTGATTATTCCAGACCATTAACACGCATGCAAGACATTTTAATGTGTAAAGATTCCCCATGAAATAAGGATTTTCTCCTCTGTGTTCAGAGAAAGCCTGCCACCCTTACCACTAACGAGGCGACACTTTCCAGTCCTTTTTTTCTTACCCTTTCCAGACCACAAGTTGAGCCAAGCAGCATCTGCCTGATTTCACAGCACGTCTGTATGAGTAACCCCAACATATGCCATGGCAGGTCCCTCATCCACACTCCTCTCTGAGTCAAACACCTCTGACGGGGCCAGAACCTTTGCTCTCCTGACCCTGGAGCCTCTTCTGCTCTGCAGCACAGGAAGCTGCACATGACACATCACTCAGTTATGTGGAAACACCTTTAAGGTTAATTCCCTGCAGCCCTGAGCAGGTACCAGACATAACTGCAGCAGTTCTCTGCTCTGCTGAGACGTGCACACAACTGGAAGTGGGACACAAATATGATTTATCTCTTCAGATGAAAGGAGCTTCTCCCAAAAGAGTGAAGCCAAGAAAGCCTGTATTTCTAGGACAGTGTTGTCCAAGCATGCAGACTTAATGCTGCTCCCCAGCGAAGTCAATTTTAAGCCAACATTAGACACTGCAGAAAATCTTGTTCTTGAAATATTAAGGTACTTACTGTACAAGGTGACGAACTGGAAAAAGAGAGTCTGTCCGTCTTCTGTAGCCAAGTCTCTATTCATCTGTCTGTAGCCTGTTGGGGAGAGTAAAATACAGTAATTACAAAGCAACCAAAAGAACAAAATCAGAAACATATTAAGAAAAGATAATGAAATAGTCCCGAAGAGCAGTACAAAAGAGACGGAACACCCCCCCAACACTGAGGTCAGGAACTGAAAGAGCCTGCTCACAGTGAGGTCTCTCAAGCAAATGCTGTGATGTTTGCAAACAGCTATGGCACCAGCTGTCTCTGGAGGCTCTCAAGAAGATCACACCTGATCCAACCCAAGAGCAAAGCTAGATGCTTGTGTGAGAGCAGCAGCAAGAGCAGCACAAAAGCAGCCGCAGCACAGCTCTTTGTAACATGCTGATCCCCCCAATGCACGTGTGGTCCAGAGCATCACGCAGGGACCCACATTTGTCCTCGCTGGCCACATGAAGCCCTTTGTGAAGGCAGTCCTGAAGGGTCAGATGGGCTGTTGTTCAGTGTTCACCACAGCAATTCCCTGAACAGATTCGTTGTTTCAACACATTCTATCCCTTGCATAAGAAACCACTAAACTTTTGCTTAATCACAATGGATTTAAGCAAAAGATTACCCACAGAATTGTACTGGGATGCAGACTAAAGGAAAACCCCTTGCTAGCCATGTATGCTAGTATACATCACACACAGACCAGTTACGCTTCAGGGAGACATTAGAGAGCCCATTCAATTAATAGAGACACCTCTTAAGATGAGCATTAAATGATTCCCTACAACGCAGCGAGACAACTGGCTACCTTCAGTAAATTGGAATGGAAATCACTCCACACTTTCCCACCAACAAAATCTCAATCAAAACTTGCCCACAAAACAACAAGAGGTCAGCAAGGAGGGATGGGGGCAGGCATGTTATAACTACGCGGCTATTGTGTGTGTATATTAAAAGAGTCCTCATCAGAAAATTAAATGAAATGGATGCCTTTCATGTTTATCAATAACCAGAGCTAATGGTTTTTATGTAAATGCCACTACTTTCAGCCAGATCTGCAAGAGACTCAAGCCACACAGCCCCATCTCCCCTTGCAAGTGACTCCCCTTCAGGCAGCCAATCTAAATGCAAATTATAATCAAACGGCAAAACCAAGAGTTTTCTGGATGGTACCGAAACCGTAAAACCAGGGACAAAGCACAGGGATCTGCAAGCAACCCTCCTCTTCTGGAAAGGCCTGCTGTTGCCTTTTCATCCTGAACATATTAAAAAATTCAAGTCTAACTTGGTTCTCCTTTGCAGTCTTGTTATTTACCTACACAGCTGGGAAGGTACCAGCTCCTTCCCTTCTGTCGTCCTCAGTGTTAAAAAAGAGGGGAATGCAGAGAAAGGGTATCTCTTGGGGGTGTTACAGCCATCCTACCAGCACAGACATTAAATCAGAGTAATAGTAAAACCCCAACTGGACTTGGGCAGAACAGCCTGCCTGCATTTTAAGGGGGAAATTTCTCCTCGGAATAGAGCTGGTTGTGTAAGTCTGAGGAAGGAGTTATCATGGGATGGTTATTAGGAGGCAGAAGAGAGAAAGCTGCTGTCAGCACAAGAACACCATTCTTGTAGCATAAAAAGCTTTTTTTGAGGCACACTTAAATCCCAAACCCTACCTGGAGCACTTACCACGTCGGGCACTTTGTCAGCACTTCCAGTACGGAAAGAGGCCTACAGGAAAGCTGCAGAGGGACTTTTAATGAGGGACTCTAGTGACAGGACAAGGGAGAATGGTTTCAAGCTAAAAGAGGGGAGACTGAAATTAATCTTGGGCAGAAATTCCTCCCCGTGAGGGTGCTGAGGCACTGGAACAGATTGCCCAGGGGGCCTGTAGCTGCTTCATCCCTGGAAGTGCTCAAAACCAGGCTGGATGGGGCTCTGGGCAATCTGGTCCGGTAAGAGGTTTCTCTAGACACCTCTAGACCATCTCTCAGATCCCTTCCAACCTAAACCATTCTGTAAAAACAAGGTACTAATGGCAAATCTGAAAACATCTACTAAAGGAAACTGCGCTGCTTGGTAAGTAAAGTGCACAGAGGAGTAACTAATGAATCAAACAAAGGCCAAAAGCCTGACATCCTGACTATGACACAAGTCTGTGATCAAGTCTCCGAGGGGACTTCCTCTAACTACCACGAGTAGCTAAACACCAAAACTACTGGTCCCGTGAGGGGCCCACAGCCTTGGAGGAACACAACTAATGAATGACACAGCTCTGTACACGCTCGTTACACGGGTGACGAGTTAGCACTGTGTGTTTTGAAAGCGCATACGGAAGGAATATTCACAGGGCAGAACCTTGCTAATTAACGTTAATAACTGAGAGACCATTCTGTGACCGGCTGGATTTTGTAAGTCAGCCAGAGAGAACACGCAAGGCTCGGGAGCCAGAGAGGCGACGCGGCTCGGTAGGCACCCGGCTCACTGCTTTGGGTATCTCTAATTAAATAATTTATCGCTGTGCCGCCACATCCAGGAGTGAACGCGCAGCGTGTAAACAAAGCACCTCTCGTTACGCAAGGCCCTGCTAAATCCCATTAGCAGAGCTGGACTGCCCAAAGAGGTCGTTCAACTGAAAACCCAACCCTGACTACTTGCTCTCGGAAACCTTTCACGTGGGCCAGCACTTTCCCAGCCATTCTGAAGTACTTCATGGTTAAATCACTACTCGCAGATCTATTGGTTTATACCCCAGAACACTGGCGAGCTGTTGATCACAACTTGGAATTGCTGAGGCTCCTTCTCCTCCTCTTCTTCCCCTCTAAGGCTGGTGAGGCAAGTTGGTACGTAGCTGCACAGCTGGTTCTTCACCAGCAAAAGGAAGCTGGGACCCACCCCCCCCCGTGTCACCACACCAATCACACACAGGACCAACCCGGGAGCCATAGGAAAAAGAAAAAGCAGCAGCCCTTCCAAAACAAACACATTTTCCTTCCCAATTCAGACATTTCACAGTGCGAGCCCTGGAAACAGCTGCACTGAGGGACGCAAACAACCGTTCAGGCACAGCAACTCGGGGAGACAACTCCAGCGCTCCAGAACACATTGTGCAAGCGCGCAGCGGTGTGACGGTGCCGCCCGGGATTTCACACCCGGCCGCCACGGGCAAGCGTAACCAGATTTAGCTGTCGTGCCCTGCCTTCAGCTGTCAAACCACAACCACGGCACATTTGCTGCTGCAGCAGCGGGTGCAGCAGTGTCCTTGCAAACCAGTGCGTTTCCTGTAGCAAAGTCAGTTCCTCCCAGAGCTGAAGGCTCAAAACCAGAAGCAGTGTGTCTGCACATCAGTCGCAGCTCACACGTTGCTGCACGCAACTTTGACCAGTGATGTAACCAGTTAGGTTCCAGCAACAAAGATTTTCCTTTGGGTCCCAGAAACTTCCAACAGTCACTTGAGTTTTACCATTTTGCAAAGGAAAGAATGGAACTGAAAAGATTTCCCCTTGCAAAGCGCTTTCTAACGGCTCCTGTTCCGAGCTGTACAATTCAAGCCCATCCTGAACTCACTCAGAGTCTCACACAGCTTGTGGCTGCCATCACCGAAGCTCAAGGCCTTTCCCTTCGCAGGAGTTCAGGTCTATCCACACCAAAACGTTCTGCTCAGCAGCCTTTCCTTTCTACCTTTGTGAGAGGCTTCACGCTATGTGAACGTGTGAAAATGCAAAGCACAAGTCCATACAAAAAGAAGCCAGTTGTCTGAGGTGGTTCTGTCTCAGAATAAAACAAAAACGAGTGGAAAGAGGCAGCAATGACTTACTGCCCCATTAATGAGCTCCAGTCTGCATTTTTATGAGGTTTTTTAAAACTACTGGTGTCTAGATAGAAGGAAAGGGAAAAGGAAAAAACCCTTCTATTCTTAACATACGGTCCTGGATCGCTCACATGGATAGAAATAAAAATAGGCACAGTAGATCCTCCAAACACAGGCATGAAAATCATTCTGATGGCACACATGACCTAGAAAACGTCGATACTGAGCCCCACAAAGGTGTGCCGGGAACGAGCTACCGCAGGGCTGAGTCCTGGCCCCGTTCTCCTGCACCACATACACCTGTCCATATCACAGAACAAATTACGAGGAAGAGTAACTCCTGCCTGCTCCTAATCAATACACACACTCAAGCCCTTCCCATTCTTTCTTCGAATGAAAAGAAACTGCTCTCAGTGCTGCCTGCGGGTCCAACTACTGCTGAACTTGGCAGCATGCTGTACCTAAGGCACCTCAGCCTTGCTTGCACACCACTGGAAACACGATGCTTTTCACCCCTCTCTCCTGAATCATAGAATATAATCATAGAATCATTGGGATTGGAAGGGACCCCAAAAGATCATCTAGTCCAGTCCCCCTGGCACAGCAGGATCACTTCACTGGAGAAGTTATGGAATCAGAATCACTCAGGGTTGGAAGGGACCACCTAATCATCCAGTTCCAAACCCCCCCACCATGGATAGGGACACCCCACCCTAGTCCAGGCTGGCCAGAGCCCCATCCAGCCTGGCCTTAAACACCTCCGGGGATGGGGCCCCAACCACCTCCCTGGGCAACCCATTGCAGGCTCTCACCGCTCTCATGGTGAAGAGCTTCCTCCTCACATCCAGTCTAGGACCTCGTCACACCTCAGTTATTTCTCCAACATTTCTACGTGTTTTCTGAGGTCATTAAGTGGAGTTTGAAACGTTTGTGATCTGGCCAACACAGTGAAAACGCAGGTCATGCTGTGTTCATTTTCCAGTGAAGAAACCAAAGTGTGGAAGAGGCATCTTCTGCCTAAATTCCTTTCCTATCTCAGGGGTAAAAGGGAGCTGATATCCCAGACATCGGCCTCTTCACTCCCAAGAGTCTGATGTAGCCCAGTGTCTCCCAGCCAGCTCCCTCACGCTGTGGCCTCTATCCTCCACAAAACACTCAGCTCCAATGGAAAACGCACACTGACTCCTGATGTTGAAGTATGCAATTCTGGCCCACACAAAGCACAAATTAAACGAGATCTCCCCAGCCTAACAGTGATGATAAATGATGGCACATCCCATTCATGGACAGCCGCGCTGCGCAGCACAAGACGGCACACCCGGCGCAAACATGCCTTGTAACCACTAAACACACATCTCCGTGCTGTGCGTGGGCAGCAACTGCTGTCCAGAGCGTTTTAACAACAGAAAGCTGCACTGCTTGCTGCACGAGGAACAAACCAAACGACAACACAAAAGCCCTGGATACATTCCTTCTGAGAGTCAAAGCCTGAAGCACAAGAAACATGCTATATTATTATTTCCACACAGGAAGGAAAATAAACCCAAGAATACATCTACGGGGGCAGAAAAAAGCTCTCCAAAACTGGATTTAAAAAATAGTTCAGGGGCTTCTGCACAGGGATACAAACTCACAGAGGAATTGGGAAGAGAAAAAACTACAGACAGAACAACCTCAGGGCTGATGCACAGTGTGGAGCCCATAGCATCCCCCCTCCTCTGCCCCCTTCCCCATCCCAGTGCTGGACTGCTCAAAACCCACCTAGACTAGGCCAGGCTAGCATGCCAAGGCCAGTGAGACTAGCAGCAACGTGTGCTGGTCCCACTCCAAGTGCTGCTTCTTGTTCTGTCCCCGCTAGCGACCCCCATCACAGTCTGCTGCAGTGTCTGCACTGAGGGAGCGCCTCAAAAGCGGTGCAGAGCCTGCAGCTGTGGGTGCCCTAAATCCTGCACACGCTTCAGTGCGTGACTGCGTTCCAGTTTAGCTGAAGCTACCCTTTTTTGGCGAGGCCTCTGGTACAAGTTGAAGAAAAGCCTTTCCCTTCCTTTCCCATCAAGCCCCAAAGCCCACCAGGTGCCCATGCACCCACCTACCCAAGATAAGAATCCACGAGTGGTTCATCACACCACCCTCACCATCAAGACAATGCATTCAGCACATCCCATCCAGATTCATTTCAGATTCCCCAGCTAGGACAGCGCTGGATGCAAAACCCATGAAGGATGCAGCAAACAAACCCTCGAGCAGAACCATGTTCTCACCTCCCTGGGCTTCCTCTAGATAGCAGGAGGACACACTCACTCCTCAGAAAGAGTAAAAGCGCTTTTTAAAGGGACTTTTTCCCTCCTTCCACTTTGTTTTAGATGGCTGAAGAATTTCTTCTGTGAATGCTCCCAAATGTGGCTCATGCCGAGTTATTTTTAAAAGCACAGAATCAGATTTTCAAGAGCCTGAATGAGGAAATGCAAAGCTTTCATTAAGCAATAATAGCCCAGACAATGGTCACAATTTCCCAAGGGTCTGAACACCACAGCTGACAATAAGCTTTATTCCTCCACAAAACCCCCTCCATGGGCTCCGAGGGTTTGCTTTGTATGATCGAGGCTCAAGTTGAGGGAGTTAAAACCAAAGCAGGTTTTTGGGTAGTTCGTTCAGCGCAGTTTCCTCCACCAATGCTTATCTGATGAGGCACACAAAAATCACTGGGAAAAAGTCCCTTTGCACTACCTCATTCCCTCATTCGACAGTGCAGTAAGAGCCCTCCAGGCCTGCTACCACACCACCCTATCTAACTGGGCCTCTCCTTTGTGGCTGGGTCACGGCTGACAAACTGGCCAATCTTTCCAGGGTCAGGAGAGTGAAACAAACCCTTCAACGTTCTTCATTGATATTTCAGCCGTTACACAATGACTCTGACTAACATAGCCAGAAAAGCGTGCTTCAAGCTCAGTCCTGCTACCATGTGATAGTCACAGCCACAGCTCTTCCTTCTGAGTAGCAGGAAGCTGCAGCTACAAGGAGCTTGCACTGTGTCCAAAACTTACCAGCACCCGAGGCCTGGCCTTGCCTAAGCCACTTCTCATTCAAGGTGCTGCAGCTGGCCACAGCTGCCTTAACCACTGCACGTAAACCAGCTGGTCTGGCTCTCTCCATGACTGGCAAAGCAGCAGGCACTTCTGGGGCACATAAAACTTGATTGGTTCAAGATGTCCGCTCAGGAGAAAATAAAGCAAGCAACACAAATGGCTGCTCTTCTCTGCTGGCTACAAAGGAGACCTCAGAGAAAGTAAAGAAAAAACCCAACAAAACAAACAAAAAACTCCAAACAAAAATCCCAACAAAAACAACTTTGTAGACAGCCACGCTTGTACAAGAGTCCCAACTTTAATGTCTCCCACGAGTGCCGCGCTCATCTTAAACGGCCAAGAAGCTAAATAAATCCATTAGTTCCTCAAACCAAACCAGGAGGATTTGTGCCCTTCCACTATCTCTACTATTCCCTGTTGCAGCAAAAGCATGGTGTGACTGCACAGCAAAGTGAGGGTACAAGCACCAAGAAGAAAGTTCAGGTTCATTCTGATCACTTCCCAGCCTGGCCTACCACACAGCCTGGAGGAGGTCCACAGGACCTCTTTTTGTCCAGCTTACCACTTCTTCAAGGGGTTGTGTAAGCACTTCCTAATCTTCTGCGTATCTGTAAGTCCGTCTACAACCAGGAGAGCTTATGTGCCCAAACAGAGAAAGTCCTTCAACACCCTTCTCAAACACCTGTAATGTTCCAGCTGCTGGGGCACCCTGAGCAGAACGACCACAACGAGCTGCAGATGTGAAATCTGCGTGTCTGCTGCATCACTTTTCACAGCTCAGAGAGGTACAGACACCGGAAAACAATTTCAGGCTTGTCTACCGCTTCCTACAAGAGGGAAGAAAAAAGGTGTTAGAAGGATCTGAGTCAAAGCATGTTTCATTCCCTCTCCTTTTCCAACACTGCCTGTAAATTCAGGCCTCTACCATCCTTTGTCTGTTTGACCATAAACTTCGAGGACTCTTGACCCAATGTAATCCCTCCACTTGGCTTAAAAGGCTACAGAAAAACTACTAATGACCTGCTTGTCTGTCCATGTCGTATGTGCAAACAATGGCACACTCTGTCCAGAAAAGCATGCAGAAATTCAAGATGAGCTCAAAAAATGGATGTGCTTCAGAGACTGAGGATGCCAAACACACCCAGCTATTGATGCTCAGAGAATTTGCAGAAAGGCTTTTTGTGCAGCAACATCTGTAAATCAAAGCACGTTATGCCCCACTCTCATAGCCAAGAGATTTGCTAGATTATCTAGAGATCCCTCTGATCAGGCCATACAAAGATGTTGGACCTCACACAGCAGCCTGAAGCGTGCTCTCCAGGCAAAGAGGCTACTCGTGACACCGAACACCACACACGGTCCCCTTCAGTGCTCATTTCCAATTAGCCAGACTCGCAGCGCAATGAGGAAAGACAGGAGTGGCCACAGGTGACAAATGTCCACGCCAGCCACCACTGGTTGGCAGGCAAACCACAGTCCTAGCTTAACAAAGTGAGATTCAGACTGCAGTCAGCACTTCATCTGCAGTCAGTGAGAAGCCAGAGAGACCTCGGTATCGTTCGGATGACGGACAGCAGAGCTCGAAAAGGCAGCCTTGATGGCAAGTGGAGCTTCAATTAACAAGCTGCATTTGCAAGGCCAGGCTCCAAAAACGCTGCTCAGCATCCAGTCATCTAACTGCCACTTGAAAGACATACCATTACAAGAAAGAATACAAGAACAACTAATCCTAGCCAGGATCTGAAACTACTAGCAAACAGGTCAGTCATATATCCTACCCCATTCAGGGCCAGCCCAACAGGGAACAGTCACACACCATCACTCCTGCACCTGTGAAAATGGTTTGAGAGGTTCCTCACAGTCCCAAATCCATCTGCCAAATGACACTTTACTCTGTGGTTCAAGCAAAGGCAAAGCACAGCCCACCTCATTGCTGAGGAGTCTTCTCCTTGCTACCCCTCCAAATCATGGCATGCAACAAGCACTCAGATGCAGTGCTGGAGGATCTGGTTTAGGGGTGAACTTGTAAAGTAGGCTTGATGGTTTGATGATCCCAAGGGTCTTTTCCAACCTGAATGATTCTATGCTTCATAGAATCCCAGAATTGTTTAGGTTGGAAAAGAGTTTCAAGCTCATCAAGTCCAACCATCAACCCAACTGTTCCAAGGCCACCCCTGAACCACAGCCCTAAGGTTCACATCTGTGTCACTTTGAAACACGGCCAGGGATGGCGATTCAATCCCCTCTCTGGGAAGCTTGTTCCAAGGCCTGATGACTCTTTCCATGGAGAAGTTTCTCCTGATGTCCAACCTAAAACTTCCCTTTGTGTAACTTAATATCATTTCCGCTTGTCCTGTCACTTGTTACTTGGGAGACGAAACCAACCCTCACCTCCCTACAACCTCCTTTCAGGCAGTTGTAGACAGTAGTAAGGTCTCCCCTCAGCCTCCTTTTCTCTAGAGGAACCAGCCCCAGCTACCTCAGCCATTTCACACAAGGTTTGTCCTCCAAGCCTTTGTTGCCCTTCTTTGGACTTGCTCCAGCACCTCAAATGTCTTCCTGTACTGAGATGCCCAAAACTGAAATACACTCCTACACAGGTAGGAATAGAAATGCCCTTCAGCATCAATAACAATTCTAGATTACCAAAATCTTAGTAGAAATAAGATCATGAAGCTGTTATTAGACAGCTTTGCAAACGACTAAAACGAAGCAAAACCAGTCCCTAGTTAAATTAAGAGTTCTTTCCTGCTCTGCCTTTGACGCCTGTGAGAGAACACACAACAAGATTAAATACAACTGTTAACTTTCAGATGCAGCACAGCAGCTATTTATCGACCTACAGAAGATCCAAGCCTACACCTCAAAAGGCATGCACCAAGGATAAGTTATTCCAGGTACTTTAAATGATGCTACTCAAGAGACAGTGGTGACAGACACCGTCTTTGGAAAGATTCAGAATTGTACCACACTGAGCTTTCAGTGCCATCGGTGACCTTTACAGTAATACCATAAATATTTTAGCATCTAATGAATTTGCTGCACTACATTTGCTCTCTGGGCTACTGAAGACCACGCAGGATTTGATCAATTGCAGCATAAAGCTCCCACAAAGCTGAAAGCTACAATGGAGATCTTATTGCCTCAATGAAAAGTTCAGCAAAGAGCTGGAGGGTGAAGAGAAAAGTAGAAATGTCTTTTAAAAAAACCCCAACAAGTCAGGAGCTCACCTTTTACCTCAGTTTCCACCAAAGTCACAGTACTGGCAGTGAGATCCCTGCAATAACCCGAGCAGGATGGATCCTGAAGCTGCAACTTTATTGTTTTTAATCCCAAGATTCATTTATGCGAGTGACCAGCATCTCAGAGATGACCTCAAAAAGCCACAAAAAAAGCTTCCCACGAGTTTGAACGACAGGCCGCACAGCAGTTCCGAAACACAAGGGGAGCCACATGGTGGCTCTGCCATTAGCTCATCTGGACAACTCTAGACAACTCTTGCATCTCCACTTCCTCACCTGCCGGGAGGCGTCAGTGTGCTGTCATTTTGCAGCAGCATCTCAGAAACAGATGAAGTTGTCAAACCAAGGAAAGGAGATGCCACAATCTCCTTCTAGAGATACCTTTATCTCCACAGAGGATAAGGCATCCTAGGAACACAAGAAGCCAGCAGATACCAGCAGTGTCTCTGCTGATCTATGCTGAAGCCTCAGCCAGCCAGATTGTCTCATTTTTCTGGATCTCATTTTCAACAGATTAAGAAGAATTATCCCAGGGGTATGGCAACGGACCAGAACGCAGGAGATCATTTCAAGACATCTGTAATAGCACACAATTAACAACAACTCCTCAATTTTGTCTTATGACCTCACTCATTAGGAAGAGTTTTTATCACCCTCAAATAACATCTTTACAAACACTCCCCCTTGCATCTCTGCCAAGTCTCTCCTTACTGCCATCAGAAGCCTGAGGCTTCTCCTTCCTCCCCTTGAGACGGAGTCAAGGTAGATCTTAATTTCCTCTACCATCTGCAACAAAACCACCTAAGTACACGTGGCAAACGGGTTAGAATTACACCATTAATTTCAGCTTAGTCAGCTCATGCCACAGACTAAGTCAATATTAGACCGATATTGAGCAAAGGCTATTTGTTTAAATTCAGTGCGCTGTGCCCACTGGAGCAGACGCAGCACAGGAAGTGACAGGCAGGCATGCTGCTTGGGATTTGGGGGACAAACACAAGATAACTACAGACTGACTTTGGCTGGGGATCTCCTCTGGTAAAAAAAAAAAAACAAATGGGGGAGTGAGAAAAAGAAGGATGAGTGTCTCCCGAGAGCCATCCTCCAAATCAGACCTACTTCAGGAGAAACAACTAGCCTTCCCGCGACCAAAGCTACACGTGAATGAGAACATCTCCTCTTTCAGAGGCAGGTTGCTAAGGCAATCAGACAAAAGGTCCCTTGTCTGAACCAGTCCACATCCCCACTACTCCTAGCTAGAGCACACTTCAGCCCATACAAGAAGCTCCAGCTAAATGCAGTCTCCACTGCAAAACAGAACATCTCTAAGCAGTTCTTAAGAGCAGTTGATGTGTGCTGGGATCTTCACAGCTGCTCCACAGCTGGTAGGAAATTCTAAAGAGAAGGATTTATGTGAAAATAATGACAACGAGGAGGAAGTCAAGTCAGCAAGCAGACTGTGAGGAACAGAACAATAATCGATTGCAAGTGGCCCACTACTCTTACTCTCTGTTTTCAACAGAAACCATGAGTGGGAAAAAAAAGAGATCAGGACATTCCTCAGCTTCCTAACCCCTCCTGCAAGTTCTCTAAACGGCTGAAATCCAGCTGTTTAAAACAAGCACATCCTAGCAGATATCGATGCTGTGAGTCAGCAACGGCTCTTCACAGATGTGCTCTCTCCCAAAGTGACTGTTCTCCAGAGTGGCGTCTCCAGACCAAGCGCAGCATCAGTGCAACCCATGAGTTTTTCTGCCAGCACTGTTCAGAGTTAAAAAACCTGCTGAAACCACCCGGCGTGCCGTGCCAGGTAACGACATCGCAAAGAAAACAGGCTTGCCCCTGTTCCTGTCAACTTTTAATGTGAAGCTTCTCCGAGTTAGAAGACCAATACTTCTTGCTTCTCCATAGGAAAAGTTAGAGAAGACAGAAGCCATTTCTTTAACTGCATTTTCAGTTTCTCATTATAGCATTGCAGTCCTCCTCCACCACACAGGCAGACACTAAAGCTTCCGCAGGTCTCTAACCCTGTTGTATGTACTGGTTCATCCTTCTAGTTGGCCAAGTTCTTTGCTTACATGAGCCCTGGAACATGTAAGTGCCAAAACTGAAGATTAAAGGAATAAGTCAGTGAAAAAATCCCACTTCTGTCTTACACATCCAGCCACAAAGTCCCCTCTTGTCAGCAAATAGGAAGCGTTAGACAGGTCAGAACCACCACCAGCAGAGAAAGCTGCTCATAAAAGCCACATGCATGGAAACTGAATGTTCCTTATTTTGACCACTGCTGCCTGGAAGAGTCCAAATGCCAAGTAAACAGTCCATGGGCCACCAGAACCAGCTGCAGAGCGTGGAGCCTCCCACCCAGCAATGTCCCTGGGACCTTGCAGAAGCTCACCTGGTGTGGTGTCTGCAAAGACACAGACTCCCAAGATAGACAAAACCTTATTTCACAGCACTGCAGCTCACCCAAGGGACGGGTTTGCTTTTAATTCAGTAGCAGAGTAAAACTTTAAAAAGACACACATCAAGGTTTATACCAGCAAAAGGTTTACAGCAGCATTTTCTCTCACTCCTGGACAAACTAGTTAGCTGCAAAAGCTGAAGGAAACCACAGGGACAGCAGTGGACACACACATACATACCCTGCACTTGGAAGTGCAAAGAACAAAGCTCTGTTGAACGTGGGAATTAGAAAGCCTGACAGATTTAGCTCTGGTTTATCCCCTGGCAAATTAGCTACTGTTTAAACACAGAGCTCAGGCAATGCCTCATCAGTTTGCAGGGGATTTTTAATTTTTTTTGGAAGCCAAACCATTCTGGTGCTAACAGTTTGAGGAACATCCCTCATTCCTAAGAGGCTCAACGAAATGAAGGGGTGGATCAAACTTCTTTGCAGGAGCCCTGCAAGCAGAGAAGCACACACCTAAACCACTCTGCAAGTTCAAACAGTAGAAGATCTTATCTGGAATCTAGAAGGAAACACTAAGTGCTCCTCACGTTTGTCTATTCAGATTCCAGGATGAGAGGACTCACTTTCCCAGATTAGGGTGATCTAAAGCCACCCTGATGAGGGAGGCAGAATCACATAGCTTCAGCCCCAGATCGCAATGGATCTAAGGAGACATGAGGTTGGGTCCCATTTGACTTACCCCTCATTTCTGTCATCTATGCAATTAGCTTCAGCTTTTCTGTCCTACTAGGAAGGCCTAAAGCACCAGCTTGACAGGCAGAGAAGGACCAGCTGCAAACTGAGCTACTGCAGATATTTTAGTATCTGTTCTCTTTTCCCAGCTTGGACACTCATGCTGACGACTCATTTTCCCTTAAGAGACACAGATCTCCACGGGCACAATTGTTTCTCAACCCTTGGCAGAACTCTCCTGCAGCACCTGCTCTTTGAGGCTTGTTTCACAGAGCCTTTCTCTGGTGCATCTCGAGGAGCAGGCTCTCAGAGCCTCTCCAAGGGTAACTTCAGAAAACACACGGTGCAATGGGCTCTCATGTGAGAGCTCGTACTTAAACGTTGAGTTGATTTGAGAGATTTCACGCAAACTTTTTCTGACTCTTCGATCTGAGAGAGGAAAAAGATTTGAGAGAGGAAAGAGGAAGTACGCCAGGAGAGACATCCTGAAAGGGTAAAAGGAGGAACCATCGGTCTCAACCCCGACGAGTCTGATGTTTTCCTACATACCAAACCCACAGTGGGCTGTGACCACAACCCGGTGACATCGAGGAACAAGGTTTCACAAGATTCTTGCCAAAACTTTATTTTAAAAAAAAAACCCAAGTAAAAAAGGATTTTATTCCTGAACCTGGTAAAGTTCCATGACCTAATCACATTACAACCTCTTAAGCTAAATAAAACAAAAAATAAACAAAACAAACCTCCAAAAACCAAAACAGAGCCAAACCCCCAAACAAAATCCAACAACTAACCACAGTCCTTTCTTTCAACAACACGCCTCTAGACATTAAAAAAATACAGTCAGAGTTTTCTCCTTACATTAAAAAAATAAATAAAGCATTACTCAGAAACAACATAAGCAATTCTGGCTACTAAAAAAAAGTCAATCAACAACAACAAAAAAACCCAAACCAAACAACAGAAGCCCCCAAAGTTTTAGAAAACTACCTCTGTGGAAGTTCTGTTAAAGACAGCTTAACCTTTAAAAAAGCCAGAACTGTAATGCACACAGTGTAATTAAAAGAAAGCAAAACCCACAAAACAACTCCATTCCGCTCCACATCCAGATAGCCAGGAGCTGATCTGGGAGAAAGTCAAACAAACAAATTTTCTCCCTCCAATTCCAAAAGGTCACTGCAGACAATGACTAAAACGCAGTGCTGAAAACAACACATGCCAATTCTTCTTTTCCAATTTAACAAGGTGTCTTTACTGCTCTCATTATTACTTGGGAAGAGCAATAACCTCAAGGATCACACTGAGAGGTAAGTCGTTATACGAATACCAGGGAACTACTGGAACTGCATTTCAAAGCAAACAGGCTCCACAACTGTTTGCTTCCTCTTCCCCTGTGCTTTTGCCTGAAACACAGTTCCCAAAACAGATCTGGCTGCAGTAAAACTTGGGCCACAACAAAGATGTTCCTTCCCATGTATGGGAAGTAAGAGAGATTATTAATTCCACTTCTCCAACCAGAGGAGCACAGGTCGTGGTAAACAGGAGAATAAGAAGCCAGGCAACAAAAGGAAGCGCCAAAGTCTGAAAAGATTTGCAGCAATCCCGCGCGTCTCTCCCGTTGTCTCAGCGCCAAGCAGCCTTCAGAAAGGGGCATTTTCTCCTTTCAGTGCAACTCCAGGCCCCATTAACAGGAACTGTGTGTGTCAGCACAAACCTCAGCTTCACCCAGCAGCACATAGAGACTGAAAAATGAGCATCCCACTCTAGTGACCTTCAGAGTCACACACAGCAGTGAACCACTCTTGTCCGCGCAGCGCCTTCATTTATAACGATTCCCCCCGTTTCATTAAATTACCCTTGGTGGTCCTGAGCAGACTCGCGATTTACAATAAAGATAAAAGAGCACTGGAGCAGACCTCTGACATGGCACAGCAGCTCTGTCACTGTCCCACTACCTACTGTAGATATCTCCTTACAATGCTCAGACACTGCCAGAGTGCTGCTAGAGGAAGAGGCTCCTCCCAAGCATCTATCTTTCACAGCCTGGGGGTGGCAAAATTCAGAGTAAGAGAGATGGATAAAAATAGCAAAATAGAGAGATGGCCCCTGGAAAGTGAGTGAGGTCTCCTTCCTAGCACTGCTAGGGCTCATGTCTCACATCTTGGGAGAGCCAGGATGGACTCAGGACAGGAGTATTCTAATGAAGGAACACAAAGACAGTAGACTAACAGCAAGAAAAGGGAGAAAGGGGAACCTAGCAACACCCCTCCCCAAATCCTACTAAGGAACCCCACTCCAAGAAACATAGTTTTGCTGTTGGATTATCAGCCTGAATCACTTCACTGGATCATCACACAAAGGATAAGGACTGTAGAGGTGAAAGCACAAAAGGGACCAAGGGCACTGAAGCCATTAAATTAGCTCAGCCACCTCCTGAATCTAAAGGTGGGTGTCAGCAAGTGCCGGGTGGTAGCAGTTCCCCACATGACACAAGCTCTGCAGTACAATCAGATACTCCAGAACCTCTAATTCCTGAAGATTTATAAAGCACAGAACCAGGGGAAGGTGAAAAAAGAGCTCCCTCCCCAAAAAGCTCCATGCAAACAGCCTGCACCCTAGTGAACACAGCAGCACTCCCTCAACACGCACACGGCAGCTCTTGGTAAACAGGCTAAGAATAGGCACAGGGGGAGCAAAGCAGCCAAGCAAGATGCCCTGGCAAAGCAGCAGCATTAAGCTCACAAGAAGCATTCGTGACGCTGCTTTGGCTTTAATCAGTTTTAGAGAATAGGAAATTCACTTTGGTTCTTTTTATAATACCTACTCTATTACATTTGTCAAGCAGCTGCCACTTTCCGTCCCAGATAGAGCTGCTTTCGGCGATAACCAAAAAGCTCGTGCCGTGTCTGCGCATGTATTATAGATCAGAGATGCATATTAAAACAGACTCGAGATCCGTCTAGAGATTACGTGTCACTCCTTCCAAGTCAATGGAATTATACAGAGACGCAAGTCAGTGCAAAGCCTGGGTCGTACTTGTATAAACTCCTCAAGAAGATGCTCTGGGCCTTGACGGGTGAGAAGCGTCACCTCAGACACAAGCTCCAAAACACAGACGTTCCACCAATGAAAAAAACATCATCTTCTGCGACAGCTCTGTTGACAAGGAAGAAATAATTACGTTGCTTGGTCTTTCTAATCAAAAAATCATCATTGTCCTGGCAACGTAAAAGTCATCTCCAGAGAAAGAGTAGGTCTCATTCCTGAGGGGTGGGGAGTTTCTGCACAAAAGCCTTGAGATACTTGCCAGCTCCAGCTCAATCCTTGCTCCTAACTAACTACACCCTGGAGACACATGCAACAGGCTTGGTGCTATTCATCACTGCCACAAAGTGAAAACAAAGTCAGGAGAGCCTGGAGACAACAGGGAGAAACCAATTGCAAGGATTCTCTGAATCTTTTTAGTATCATTTTCATTAAGTCTTCATTTCTGTTAAGAATTCTACAATTAATGTCAACATTCCTAAAGACGTGGGAGAAGAAGGCATTCTTCTCCCATCAAGGAAGGCAACATCCAACCTCCTTTATAGGGCAGAGGCATAAGGAGTTTGGAAACGTCAACACAGCCCAGCACCTAAAAACCAAAGAGCTTCTGGGTCCACCAACCTGTTCCACCAAAAAGGAGCCACATCAGCACCAATTCTATGACTTGTGAAAAAAGCAAAACATTACAAGAACAGCTCTTGCCTTTCTCCAGGTCTTTGTTTCCCAATAGCGCAGGTGGAGGACTTGCAAAGAAAGGCTTAACAACAGCTAATTGTCAGATGCCACAGTAATTAGTGGCAACTTTCCAATGCACATCCATCGCTGGCTGGTTTGCCGATAGCTGGCTCCTACTCAACCCCCACATTAAAATGACGGTGCACAAGGTAGGCGGCAGCCTCGTTTACACGTACCAAGGTCTTCCCAGGAGAGATGCCTAAGGAAAGAAGTATCGTACCTAAAGAACACATGGGTTGGGTTTTTTCCTTCCCATTTGCTGAGACACTGCTCCTTACTCATAATCCACACACACTAAGGTTCCCACTAGCTAACTCAGGACCGCTTTGCTTTGGCTTTACAGAGCCCTTCGAAAGAGGCTCACATCACACCTCTGTGTATCTAAGCTCTGCTCTCCACTCCAAGGCTCCCCACTTGTTTGGCAGCTCTTCTTGTCACAAGCTCCAACACTTTCATGCCAACCTTTCCCAGGCATCATCTGCATGTCAGCAGTCCTCCACAGCACATACTCGGCTCACCACCAACACAATCCAGAACACACCACTTCCCACTAAGTGCCTACGCAGAGCAGACCTGCAGCATAATTACTTCCTCGTGCCCATAATAGAAACACTAAAAGACATGTACAAATCTCATCCCAACACACTCCTACATTGCATATGATGCAAAAGCATTTAATCAGGGGAGTATTTCCCACATCCAGTGACGTGTTTAATTGCATCATGTTCAAATCTGGACCCAGAAGGCGGCGTACGTACAGCGTGGGGAACAGAAAAGCTCTTATTCATGTTGAAAATAGAGATGTGTTGATGGGACAATATAAGGGAGGATGTTTATGATTTTACTTGTATGGAATAACAGAATTGTTCAGGTTGGAAAAGTCATCAAGTCCAACCACCAACCCAAATGTCCCAAGCCCACTCCTACACCATGACCCTAAGCACCACATCTACATGACTCTGAAACACAGCCAGGGATGACAACTCAATCCTCTCCCAGGGCCGCTTCTTCCAAGGCATGACGACCCTTTCCAGGAAGTTCTTCCTAATGTCCACACTAAACTTCCCCTGGTGCAACTGGAGGCCATCTTCTCTTGCCCTATTGCTTGTTACTTGGGAGAAAAGACCAACCCTCACCTCTACAACCTCCTTTCAGGTAGCTGTAGATGGCAATAAGGTCTACCTTCAGCCTCCTTTTCTTTAGTCTAACCAGCCCCAGTTCCCTCAGCTATTCTTCACAAGGTTGTTCTCTAGAAGACCCTTCAACGATGTTTGCCTTTCTTTGGACCTGCTACAGCACCTAGGTGCCTTCCTTGCATAGAGGGGCCCAGCAGAGAACCCAGTACTTGAGGCACGGCCTCACCAGTGCTGAGTGCAAGGGGACAATGACTTCCCTACTGCTGGCCACAGTTTCTGACACATGCCAGGATGCCACTGGTCTTCTTGGCTGCCTGAGCACACTGCTGTTATTAGGTGAGGGAGGACCCAATTTCCACATTAAGTGGCCAAACTTGATTTCATTATCTATTTGCTTGGAGTTAGGAAGTACTCAACCCATCGAGAAGTGTTCCTTCAGGAAAACAATACACGGACAGATCATTTATTTGACGCTCACCCCCACTGTGGATAGAATTTGGCTTCTTATCCTGTTTTCACTGTTTGCCTTCTTGCTGTAACAAGTTCTTGCTGTTTTCTAAGTTATGCTTCCACCAGTCAATACAATTCACTTCCAAACAAATTCACACATCACCAATATATTGGCATAGATTTGAGACAATGACATAGCTCCACAATCCTTTGACATCACCCAGAAGTGTTAGGACAGAACGGTGGGAAAGCTCAGCCTACAAAGCCAGGTGACAGAATACACACTCCAGCACGGCAACACTCATTTCCAGACCTGTTGTGTTTTGGTATAAATCTCAAGCTACCTGTGCTGATGAAAGCGAGCTAAGAATTCACCTACAAGTATCTGCAGTCATAAAAGAGAGCATTTTAAGAAAGAAGCCAAATAAAACGCTAACCAGCTGGAGACTGTATATGTAAAAGGAAACAAAAACATCACTTGTGTGGGGGAGATGGTATTGGGGAATGCATTTGATGAAATTGGAGAGGGTTTTGTACATTCATGCCACTCTCAGGCAGCCATTTGCATCAGAAAAGGGACGTGTTTTCTTAATGCACCAAAATTCACCAGCAAGCAGAAGGGAACTCCAGGCAGCCAGACCCCACTCAGTTGTGGGACTGACTTTAAGGGCAGCAATCCTGAGACCCATTAAAGCTCACCAGAATAAAACACCTTTTCCTTCATTAGACTATCTACGTTTGGAGTTTTAGGCTCACTCTGCCCCGACAAACAGGCAAGATGGATTGGCCTGATCTGTGAGAGTTGATTTTCTGGATTTGACTTGATTTTGAGTGACTGACAGAGCACTTTGTAGTGCTGTGGGTTACATCAACATAATCCTGAGCAACCCATGTCCACAGGTTGGCAGGGTCAGATGCCAGCAGAGGGAGCACAGCACACCTACCTGCGTCTGTGACAGACTCCATACCTTACACTTCCTCAGCAAACACTAAATTTACAAAAACAAGAATACTGGAATACCTTGGTATCGTTTTGTAGGGAATGTCTAGCAAGTCGAGGCAGAAGCTACAACGTGTCCTTTCTGATCCATCTGTGATGGGTAAACTAGTCCTCAAAACTGCTCTTGCTGATAAGAGGTATCAATCATCTAATGGCAATGATTTCACAAAAACAGGATTGCAATTTGCACTTCAAAACTGGTCCTGCAGCTGCTGCCTCACAACATCAATTTACCTGGTGGGCCAGCTCAAAGCTCCCTCCAGGATCCAGGGATCGATGAGCTGTAAGCCACTGAGCTGTACCAGCTTCTGTTTTTATCCTCCCTAAGAAACCCCAAAACCTCAAACTGGCTTTGTACCTCTTCTCAGGCACCATCCACCACCATCACCGGCATCTGACAAAGAGCTGCCTACGCTGCAGGAGCCAAGTTCAACCATGACAATCCCCAGCAAAAAGTACTTTCAGGTATTACCCAGGAAGAAACCAGTGGGCTCTTTGCTTTTCAGGATATTTCTAAACTGCAACCACAGAACCATGAGCACGCTTGTGCCAGCTTCAGCCCAGCAAGCCCAGTCTATGAGTCAGCACGGGTACAGGAGACAACTGGAAGTCCCAGCTGTGTCCCTTAATCCTGCGTGAATGCTTCAACAGCAAAAATTCCATCCAGGGTTAAATCCCAAAGTTTGGAACTGCTTCAAAGCACTCACAGACTGTGCCCAGCAAGGGGTGTTCAGCACAGGCCACAGGCAGAGAAGCAAAACAACAAGCATTGGGAGAACGTATCTGCTGATGAGTAGGCAAGATCGAATGATCAGAGGGACCCTTCCAGTTAGGGGGTTTTGCAGGGTTTCCAGAGTAAAAAAATTGCCTCTGGATTAGGAACCAATTCGCATTTGACTGCTGTGATCTTGGCTTCAAACGCTTAGCTGCATTTCCCACCCCAGTGAAATCATTATTGTGAGCAGGAGGAGGAATGCTCTGGGAAAACAGGCAAGACAACTGGGAGAGGCAAGTTAAAAAGGAAATAACAACAAATGCACCCAGCCAGAAAGAAAGAGACAAACTCTGGAAAACTGAGTTGATGGTAACACGGCATTTCAAGACATAATGGTCACGGGAAGCAGACTGGGGATGGGCTCTGGCTCCACATGTTGCAAGGAGGAACTCCTTGGCTGAAGAGTTCCACAGATCCACAATACAAATATTCAGGATGAGATGATGATGAGGATCATTCCCCTCTCTCATCTTAACGGCACACAAACAACCCTTTGGTTTTGCCATGTATCACTGAGAAACAATCTAAGTGCAGCAATATAACAATTATGCTTTTCTTGTTTTACTCTGACTTGACAACTGCCGAAAACCATCCTCACATGCAAACAAACATGAGAGCTAACAGTCCCCACTTGAAAAATTACAGAACTTCAGAAAACTATTTTGGACTTCCCTTCTGCACAAGACAGTGAGAAGTTCAAGAACTGTCTGTACCACAGCTGAGCTGCCAGAAGAATCTGGCTGTTCCGTGCTCAAAGACGGTCAACCACTCCAGATCCAGAATCTCTTAACATTGAGCTGAACTGATATAAACCCTAGTTTCTGGAACAAAAAACTGAAGAGGCATCACAACACCATGAGAGAACACAGATAAAGCTGCACATGTAACGATGGGACTCTCAGATGCTACACAGTCAAGGGATTTGTCAGAGCAGAACATTGCTCTCTCCCCATCACCACATAACCAGGCTTTGGCTCATGTCTAATGCTGCTTCTCCATAGAAACTAGTTTTGCATTACTCATTGCTTGATAAAACCCGACATCATACAAAACACATCCCATGTTCCAAGAACCTTACATCTTAAACGTAATACAAACACTCATCAAAACACACACGCAGCGTTTATTCCTGACTGACATCTCGCATGTCTGGATTTCTCGGGGAAAACACCTCTGTAAGACAATCACCTGCGTGTGACAACCTTTACAAGAAACGAAGTTAGCCTCCTTTATACAGACGTTAGACTTGCAGCACGGAAACCCAGAAATTTTAAAGCCAAGCCATCACATCAGGGTATCAACACCTGCAATTTATCAGGCGCACACATATGCAACAAGCAATCAGACAGCAGTCAATCAGCCCCTCAGTGTTTGCATGTTAACACACACAGCATTTCTAGAATGCTTCTCAGTCCTTAACGCTATTTTAACCATTTCCAGCTCCTCCAGCCTCCAAATTCTTTGGCTTTGGACGAGCATAACGGGGTGCTAGGCAGCCAGGAGTAATGCATAGCCCTGCACTGGCAACATTTCTAATTGAGGAGAGACCCTTGATGTTTTTAAGCAAGAAGAGACCTCACGTGGAGAAAGCAGCTGGGGGAAATAAATAAATAAATGCCAGGAACCTCAACTTCAGCAAACAATTCAAAGGAGCACAACACGAGCATACCAGAAAGCCCAGAGAGACAACAGCCTCCTCGTTCCTGTCCTCACCATCTCGCCAGGCAAAGCCCCAGCAAGAGCAACAGGGAGCAGCAGGCGCCCATCCGGGGGAACTCGCTGCCACGGGCAGCAGCCAGTGTCGAGGGCTTCCTCAAGTTTCTAAGACGTGGGACAACCCTGCGAGATGGTCACAAGCGCCATCAGGTTCAGCGCTTCGGCGACCTTCGTTGCCGGACGGGGCATTAGGCCTCAAGCCCCCCAAAAGCTCCCTCAGAGCGGGTGAAACCGGGACCACTAGGGAGGCCAACGTCTCCCCAAAGCAGAGGCGATGCCGCAGGCAGAGGGGGCTGGGGCTCTGGGGGCAGCCTGTGCCCCGGCCCCTCGCAGAGTTGGCTGAAAGAGGCGGGAGGGCAGGCAGGGGCAGGCGGGAAGGCGGGATGGAGCCTGTCAGCGGCGCCCACCCCCCCCCGCCATGAGCGACCCCGGCCTTGTGGGACACCCCCCACCCTCCACATCCCTGTGAGGCCACCGCCATGTCCCTCACCCCGTGAAGAATCCCCTCCACCCATGTCCCCCAACCCAGAGGGACCCCACACAGCACGTCCCCCGCCCTGAGGAACCCTCACAGCCCTGGCTTTGCCCCTCAGGGAGCTCCCCCCGTTCTGTGCCACTGCCGCCACTCACCCACGGGCTCCCCTTGAAGGGGTGAGGGGGGTACCGCGGTCAGACTCTCCCTCCCCGCCCCGGTACATGGTACGGTCTGCCCTCACCTCTCCAGGCGCCCTCGCTTCGCCCTCCCGGCCGAGCTGCGGTCCCGGCGCCCGCCAGTGCCCGGGGGGGGGAGCCACAGCCGCTCCTCGCCCGCCCCCTCCTCCGC